>WNWK01031665.1:0-22539 GCA_009830355.1 Cherax destructor
TGTATTCTATGAAAGAAATAAAATTTGTATTTGTATTAAATTTTTTCTCTCTTCAAGGGAGGTTCCTTGTTGCAGGTGAAAAAATTGGGACTAAATTTATAAAAATATATATATATATATATATATATATATATATATATATATATATATATATATATATATATATATATAAATATATATATATATATATATAAATGTCTTCTTGGCTTTGACTTATATGAAGGCTGGAGTGTTGAAGCCGTGGCTCCTACTCTGACGGTTGGCAACAGGAAGATTGACATCAAAGCAATCAATGCTCGATTTAAAAAGATAGCCCGTGCCTCCATAATATGCTTGGCTGTTTTTAACCCTTTGTTCGAGTGTTGTATGACGCACACCGGTTTAATTTTTTTAATAATTACTACTACTGCTAGCTACCAGCATAATAATAGTAACAATTATTTGAGTTGATTGTGGTATTCATGCTCGGCGTATTTGTGATCACTTCTTAAATTCATATAATAATAGATGTGTGTGCTAACCGGATGTGCCTACGGGTGTCGAGTTTCAGCTGAAGTAGTTGATTCCTGACTCTCTGGGTCCTATATCACAACCTTTACACCGAAGGAGTATTTCCGAATATCCGTGTGGCTCATCTGTGTGTTCTGCTTTCATCTTTGTCCCTTGTTGGGTCTCTTCCACGTCAGTCTGTGTTTTCCACTTTGACGATATCATAAGTATCTTGCATACGGTGATTACAACACACCCTTGAGATTTTCAGACCACGGTGAGAGAGATGATTAGATGTGCCAGAAGCCACACCGATGTTATATACTACCATAAAATAATGTAGCTGCACACTGTGGGTCTTCCTACAATGTAATTATCAGATAAAATAGGGTAGCAGTACATCGAGTGTGCAGCGTAGCCATTGGCTACCCTGGGTGTTCGTACCATATAACGCTCCTTTACAATAGGCTAGTAACACAATGCGGATGTTCCTAAATTTGTTAAATAGAAAAAAAACATATCCCGACATCTTTGGACTTCGAATAGTCATAAACTCAACGACCCTTTTCCTCCAACCTTTCCTATTCCCGCCCCATCTATCCTTCTGCTGAGTCCCACGGCCTGGGGTCACCTCTTGCCCTGACACCATCCCAGCTGGGGCTCATAAATCCTTGTGTCCTCTTAACCTCCCCCCACCCTTTTCCTTCTCGCTTTCCTCCCTATCTCTACCAGTCATAAACGAAACGTATCCTTTATCAATAATAGGAAGCAAATTTAATGATGTTAGCTAAGTCTATAATAGTTATATATTTGAAATAAAGATTATTATTATTGTTATTATTATTATTATTATTATTATTATAAGCGTCATGCACATTCATATTTCCTTAAGAAAAAAAACTTCGCTAATATTATTAACCCGGAGGTTTTAACACAGAACAATGAAGTCAAATAATGTGGTCTATATCCGTTGGAGTCCTTAAGGTTTTCTTCCATGGGGTGTGACCCAAAATAGACTCTCGTGAATGGAACTATCTCGTGGTATCTATTTACTGCTAGGAGAGTATGAGCAACAAGTGTAAGATTTGCCCATACATCTCGCTTCACCCGGAGTGCCAACCAGGGACTCCAATGGAGAGTCACATGGTTTGACTTGAGTTCAATCTGCATAATGTATATTTTGTGTCCATAATATGTGCCCTCAAGACCATTGTAAAAAATTATGTAACCAAAGCCTAAATAAAGACTTGCTTGCCAAATGTTCTACCACTTAGATGTCCCAAGGTTATACTACAACTATATATTGTTAGTAAGGCCTCATTTAAATTATGTGGCACAGTTCTGTTTGTGTGTGCTCCTCCCCCTGTGTAGCTTGTGACGTGCAGTTATGGCATGCATTTTAACTCCTAGCCCAGGCTTAGACCTTTTTGGGTCATTAATATTTAGATTAAATTGTAAAATATGAAGCTGGTTTTGCAGTTCAGATAGTATTTTGTTGTGTAAATGTTAAACACGTTACCAAAGCAAGCGAAACCCAACCTTACCTCAGCCATCGATCTGGCGTGTGACAACTCAGAACTGAGCGTTGATTGGCTCAAGCATGTTGCACAACTCAAATTAATGTACTGTTTTCGCTAATATCTCCCCCAAAAAAAAAAATTTATAGAAGGAATACTTAATTGTAAATTTGTATGATAGAAACTACTACCCGCCGAGTAGTAATCGGTAACTGTAGTCCCTCTGCTTATGTCGTAGTTTTTTTAAATTGTCGTGTTTTCTATGATTACCGGGGTGCCTGTAAAGACCTGTAAGGTATGTTTAGGTTTGTCTTGTGGTATTAATATTTAAATGGTATTTTTTAAAAGGCTGTTTATTTTAACTGAGTGCTTAATCCTGTGTTTTATTCATGCTAGTAACATTTTATTGATAATTTTATCTTTTATTTGCATTATCTGTCCTTTTATTGCTAAGAGTGCTGATGATCACTCAGGTCAAAACACTCTTCAAGTCTACAGAAAGAGTCAATAGTTATAATTATAACCATAATTTTTAAAGGGGTGGACCCACGGAAGGTCTAGGTCAGATGACCAACCACTCAAGCTGTAGGTTGTCATATGACTAAGACCAGCGTCAGGAAACATTTGTCTTGTTTCTTGACAAACCTTACCTAATCTAACTCTTCAAATCAAAACTACCTACCTGCTCATTGCACCCCAGCTTGCAGTTGGGGATATTTTGTACCGGCGCCAGTCCTCTTCCGTAAGCTCTTATTTGCTTTTGTATAGAGTGATGTCGGTGTGTTGATTGAGACCAATCTCTCCCAGAAAGTTCCAGGTCTAGACCTGGAATCCCAGACAAGCCTAATAATTTAGGTGCTTGACTGAATTTATATGAATAGTGAAGGTTCTTTACATTCTCCAGATCTGTGATTTAAAAGAGTATCACGATTGGCTTGGCATATCCCGTTTTGAAGAGATGCCTATCATTTTTCCTTACAGTTTTGATAGTGACACTGTTATGAGTCCAGAATTTACGTAAGAGCTGATATTATCACTCCAAAGTTCCTCACATTAATCTTTAGATCTGTTTATTAGTTTAAATTTCTTTCATCCTCCGTTTCGTTTATATTTATTCAATCTTTCCATATAGGAATAAATGAAGGGAGAATAATTTTTTCTTTACTTTTCTTCCGATTTCGTTTTTTTTTTTTTTTAATAAACGTACATGTCTTCTTTTCATGTATAAGTTTCAGTAAGATCGGCCAACAAAGAAATTAATAAAAAATATATATACTGAAAATTTTATTTGGCAGCTTGGCTCCCTACTGATAAAACAAAGCTAAACTGATTTTATCATGGAAATAAATACTGTAATGTACCTTAATTTTATACCTCTGAAAGTTGTTCTTTGGTACAATGGAAGATTAAATATAGAATGGACAGATACATGAACGAAAATTGTTGGATGAGCCAGTAGGCCTATTGCACATCTTAGTTTTTTGTTATTATTGGGAATGGATGTCATCTTATGTTCGAGGAGCACAACAAGGTTATTATGACAGCTGCAAGGAAAATGATTGGTTGGATAACGAACTTTCAGAACAAGAGATGTCAAGCCAGTGACCTCCGGAAGCGACTCTAGGTAAACTCCAGGTAAGGACCTGTTCTTTCCGGGGCAAGTAGGCCTATTGCTGTGTTCCCCCGTTCTTATTTTTTGTTGTGCGTCTTATTTTATGTTTCTTACGTTTTTATACCTGTTGGTAAATCACCTAATAATATGGAAGTGTGTTGAAAGTCTTGAAAACTTACTGAGGTTGTTTTGAATTGTTTACCATGCCTTAAACTCCTGAAGTGGTTAACTGTCTGCTGTTACAGATTTGAAGCCGATCCCTTCCATTATTTTTAAGGTCTAGTTCCTCGGCCTTCGTATATCCATGTGACCTGGAACAACTCTCCATAGGATGGATATGGTGTGCACAGTAAACTAGAGACTGTTCTGGAAGCTTTATGACACTTCCCAAACAACCCTGCTCCCAATCACACTCTCACCAGAGTCTGTGGTTCTTTACTGCCGCCGTGAAGTGTATGTGTGTGTGTTATTACCTATTAGCTATTTGTAGCTACGAGGCTTGGTCATGGACCGGCCCGCAGGGGCGTTGACCCCCGAAGCACCCTCCAGGTATAGGTATATAGGAGCAGAGCTATGTTCATGGTGTTCAATCATTGGTAACCTTTTCATCACATATTTTCTATTTTTAATTTCCTGTTGTTTGAGCACGTATAATTTAATCCATTTGTCTACCACACTGAAAAAATTATCTTGTATCCCTTCTGCTCCGATTTTCTCATGTTACGACTATGGCTTTTTATTTTTCCTGTTGCATATATAATTATTTATTCTTTAATGGAATTTTATAACCTTATATATGGTTATCATGTCGCCTTCTTTCCTCCTGTCAATCAGCATGGTGATCTATCATCGTAACTCATACTTTTTTGACATCTTAGCCATTTTGTAGCTCTTTGGACCTTTCCTAGCTCATCCAGATGTTTCGCTCACAGGAGCTTTAGCAGTCCAATCATTCTATTGACAAGGCTTCAGAGAATGAAACATCTCAAACATATCCTAGCCTCCAACACAGCTTATTATAAATGACCAAAAGGGGTTGAGCTCTTCACTTGATAATAATAATAATAATAATAATAATAATAATAATAATAATGCTACAATTGACCTTATTACGAATATTATGATTTCGACATTCATAATTTTGTCTTTATAGACAGTATTTCGAATACTTGCATCAAGAACCTCTCCCCAATTTCGAGTACTTGTATCTCGACGCCTCTGATCAAAGCTTGCTGCTCTGTTGTTAGCAGTCGTCATAACATTGCTCTGAATATCCAAGTCTGTGCTCACCTGAAACTGGGTAATGTTGCGCCATTGTTACCTAAATTTTCAACCAGAGAGAGAGAGAGAGAGCACAAGAGCTAGTGAGTGCACTAGTATCAGCAGGTAATACTCGCATGGGGCAGGAATACGATTGCTAGGTAATGCATGTCTCATTAGTTGCTTTTGTGTTCATTTACCTAACACATTGTCCGTAATTTTATCAACAATTATACAGATATAAAATTAACGGAACAAAGGTAGAATTAAGAGGAGCTACATTCAAGCAAAATTGTGTTGCCCTGTACAATGACGATTATACCAGGGCATTACTGGAGCTGCATGAGCACTAGCTCCTCACATGATGTACACGGATAGTAGATAGTAAACTGTTAGACAGCAACCACCCAAGCAGGTGATACTCTAGTCATATGAATGTGAAACGTAGAGCAGTAGGTTGTTAGACAGCAGCCACCCAGGTAGGTACTACCCTCCTGTCATACGAGTGTGAGACATACACAGTAATTAGTAGGTTGTTTAACAACCACTCAGACAGCAACTACCCCTTTGTCATATGAGTGTAAAACGGAAGCCGTTAAACATTTTGCACTGTTATAATTGTTGGCCTTTTTCTCGTCTCTTGAATATATAACATAGCTGGATTTAAGATATAACTTTTATTTACCGGTACATTTGGTATACACTTTTCTTAATTTTTTATGTTATTTTTAATAGTTTTAAGTTCTCTAACAATTTATGAGGTAAAGCCTGAGAGCGGACCGCGGGGCGATGATCCCCTGAACCATTAAGCGCTACAACAAATGCCTGGGGCGTCTGAGTGGTGCTGGTGGCGTGTGGTGAGTAACGGAATTATTTAAGTGTGTGGAAAGGTGGTAAAGTTGATGGTTCACTTGCCCTGCTTCTTGTGTCTGCTGAGGACACCACCCTCAACCCTTGTTCCACCTCCTCTCCCTCACCTCTGCACCACCCTCACCCTGGGTAAGTCTCCTGGTATCTGCTGCCTCTGTTACCTAGCAGTAAATAAATGTGATGTAAATGGCTTAGAAAATCGACAAGTTGAAGAATGAGACACTTATACAACATTTAGGAATCTTTATTGAGGAAACGTTTCGCCAGCCAGTGGCTTCTTCAGTTAAATACAGAGAGGAACGGTGGAAGATGAGGAGGAGTTTGAGGTCATCAGTCCTTCTGCCTGGAGTCGATGTGTTCATTCCATCAGTCTTGAAATAAGCCACACAGCTTACTTTATTGGGTTATTAACCCTCCAGGTTTAATAACATTGTACTACCCTATACCAACCCTTCTCTGATCTGCTTTAGTTGCGATCCATGCCCCTGGGACCCTTTCCTCGCATCTTAGAGCCTGTAGCTTTCCACTATATCTTATCTCCTGAGTATTTAGAATGTCATGATCATGTCCTCCCTGGTTCTCACGCTTCGGTACCACCCTTATATCTGTTAACAGTTCTGTTAATAGGTCCAGGGAACACCGCCCTACTCCCGTGGCCTGGATTCGAAATATTTCAGGAAGAGGAACTATTAATAGACACATGAAGGTTCTTGCCAGGAAAGCGTATAATATCAGTGCTTCGCTTTGCGTAAATTCGGATCATATTTTTATCCAATAATATCCAGGTACCTATTTTACGGCGAATAGGTATTAGGTTGGTAGCCCTTCCAGGAATGGGTATTAGGTTGGTAGCCCTTCCAGGAATAGGTATTAGGTTGGTAGCCCTTCCAGGAATAGGTATTAGGTTGGTAATCCTTCCAGGAATAGGTATTAGGTTGGTAGCCCTTCCAGGAATAGGTATTAGGTTGGTAGTCCTTCCAGGAATAGGTATTAGGTTGGTAGCCCTTCCAGGAATAGGTATTAGGTTGGTAGCCCTTCCAGGAATAGGTATTAGGTTGGTAGCCCTTCCAGGAATAGGTATTAGGTTGGTAGCCCTTCCAGGAATAGGTATTAGGTTGGTAGGCCATCCAGGAATAGGTATTAGGTTGGTAGCCCTTCCAGAAATAGGTATTAGGTTGGTAGCCCTTCCAGAAATAGGTATTAGGTTGGTAGCCCTTCCAGAAATAGGTATTAGGTTGGTAGCCCTTCCACCTTTGAAGATATACCTTTGAAGAGTTTCGAGAGTATCTACTCTCTGAGCCCGGCCATGGGCCAGGCTCGTCTGGTGCTTGCCTGGTCAACCAGGCTGTTGCTGCTGGAGGCCCGCTGCCCCACATATCCATCACAGCCTGGTTGATCTGGCACCTGGTGAAGATATTTGTCCAGTTTCCTCTTGAAGGCTTCTACACTGGTTCCAGCCGTGTTTCGGATATCTTCTGGTAAGATGTTGAATAGTCTGGGACCCCGGATGTTAATACAGTGCTCCCGTATTGTCCCCACCGCACCCCTGCTCCTCACTGGATTTATTTTACACTTTCTCCCATATCTCTCACTCCAGTATGTTGTTATGGCAGTGTGCAGATTTGGGACCAGGCCCTCAAGTACTTTCCATGTATATATTATCATGTATCTCTCTCTCCTCCGCTCCAATGAGTACATGTTCAAGACTTGAAGGCGTTCCCAATAATTTAGATGTTTCAATGGCTCAATGTGAGCCGTAAACGATCTCTGGATTTGTTCCAGCTCTGCTATTTCTCCTGCCCTGAACGGGGCCGTCAGCACTGAGCAGTATTCTAAGTGAGGGAGCACTAGCGATTTGAATAGTGTCACCATCGGCATTATTTCCTTGTTTTGAAAGTTCTCAATACCCACCCCGTCATCTTCCTGGCTGTTGTGATCTTTGTCTTGTTATGGTCTTTAAACGACAGATCAGCAGACATAATTATTCCCAAGTCCTTTACGTGTTCCTTTCGTTCTATGTGGTGACCCTCTTGCGTTTTGTATATAGTGTTCCTTTTGAGTTCTTCATTTTTCCATACCTAAGCAGCTGAAACTTATCACCATTGAACGTCATGTTGTTCTCCACTGCCCACTGGAAGACCCTGCTTATGTCCTCCTGTAATTTTTCAGTGTCCTCTACCGTAGTGACTTTCATGCTTATTTTAGTGTCATCTGCAAATGATGATACAAAAGTGTGCTGGGTGTTTTTATCTATGTCTGCTATGAGGATTAGAAACAGCAGAGGTGCCAGGACAGTGCCTTGGGGCACTGAGCTTTTGACCTCGCTGATGCTGGATCTTGCCCTGTTCACTACTACTTTTTGTGTTCTTTGTGTTAGGAACTCAAAATCCATCTGCCTACCTTCCCGTAATGCCTATGGCCCTCATTTTGTGCGCTATCACTCCATGATCGCATTTGTCAAACGCCTTTGCAAAATCTGTGTAAATCACATCTGCGTTTTGGTCGTCCTCCAATGCCTCTGTAATTCTGTCATAATGGTTCAGCAGCTGTGACAGGCATGATGGACCCGCTCTAAAGCCATGCTGGTTCGGGTTGTGTTGGTTGTGCTGGTCCATGAACTTTGTAATCTGCCGTCTCATCACTCTTTCAAAGATTTTTATGATGTGAGAAGTGAGGGCTACTGGTCTGTAATTTTTAGCTAGTGCTCTACTACCTCCCTTATGCAAAGGAGCTATGTCTGCACTCTTTAAGGCCTCTGGAATTTCACCTAGATCTAAGCTCTTTCTCCACAGAATACTAAGGGCTCTTGCTAATGGTACTTTGCACTGCTTTATAAATAAAGCATTCCATGAATCTGGTCCAGGTGCTGAGTGAGTGGGCATGTTGGCCATTTCTTTTCGAAATCTATGGGATTTGTACTAATGTCGGTTAGGTGGTCTGCGCAGCCTTCTGCTGGAGTGAAAATATTTCTGCATTTTCTACCTTGCTGTCATTTAGTGGGTTGCTGAACACTGACTCATACTGTTCTTTTAGAATTTCACTCATTTCCTGTTCATCGTCCGTATACGAATCTCCTCTCAATAATGGTCCAATTCTACAGGTAGTTCTTAGCTTGGATTTTGCATAGGAGTAGAAATATTTTGGGTTTCTTGCAATATCCTGTATGGCTCTTTGTTCCCTTTGTACTTCTTCTGTCAGGTATGACATCTTAAGTTTGTGCTCTAATTCCGTGATCTCTCGGTTAAGGCTATTCTCTTCTGTTCCAACATAACTGTGTTTTTCAGCAATTCAGTAACCCGTTTTCTTCTCCTGTACCATCTCCTACGCTCTCTCTCTATATCTGATCTTCTTCGGGGTTTCCTCAATGGTACGTGTTTCTGTATGGTATGCTTCTGTATTCAGCTTCTCTAGGCACTGGTGGGGATTTAGGGTGCTCATGTCTGATTCCCATGATATGTCTGATAGCTCTTGGTTTATTTTTTCCCAGTCAATTCTATGGTTATTAAAATTAAACTTACTGAACATTCCATCTCTAACATTAGTGTCGCAGTTCCCTAACCCTGAGTTAATACTAGTTTGAACTTCTATGATGTTATGATCAGAGTATATTGTTTTTGTAACTGTTATGTCTCTGATTAATTCCTCGTTGTTTGTGAATATCAAATCCAGGGTATTTTCATTTCTAGTGGGATCAATTATCTGTTGGTTTAGTGAGTACTTTTCACAAAGCCTCATTAGTTCCCTGGTATGTGCCTGTTGAGCCAGGGTGCTTCCAGGAGTTATTTCTGGTATAACATTATGGTGCCTCATCTTCCATTTTACATGAGGGAGATTAAAATCTCCAAGGATTAAAATGTTTGGGGTGGGATTCTCTAGCCTATCCAGATAGCTATCTATCTTCTTTAACTGCTCTGTGAATTCCTCCGCAGTTGCTGATGGTGGTTTGTATACTAGGATAATTACTAGATTCTTATTTTCCACTTTAATGCCGAGGATTTCTACTATATCATTCGTAGCGTTCAAAACTTCTGTGCAACAGAGAGTATCTTTTATATGAGTCCTACTCCTCCCTGTGACCTATTAATTCTATCACATCTATACATGTTATAGTTTTCTATCTTAATCTCTCCGTCCAAAACATCCCTTGTATGTGTTTCTGTAAATGCTCCAAACATGGCATTTGCTTCTGATAGGAGTCCACTAACATAACTAACTTTGTCATTTTTATTTGATTTCAGACCCTGAATATTTGCAAATATGAAGCAGGAGTTACCATTTGGGATGTTTGGTCTTTCTTTGTGTTTGGTTAGTACCACTGGTGATGTCCTACCTGGTATGGCCCCTGGTGCCCATACCCCTGGTTTCTCCAGTACTGACTTTGATTGTTTATACAGCCCTGATGAGCTGGTGCCTGTGTTGTCTTGTCCCACTGTTCTGCCCATCTGTCCCCTCTGTACCATTTCCACCTTTTGTCTCTTTCTTTTATCTGGTTGTTTCTCCTTATATCTAAAAAGATTGCTGTTCTTTTTCATTTTCCCTTTCCCTGCTTTCTCTGTATCGTACTGTTCCCTTTATATGGTGGTCTGGGCAGCTCATGTCATAACATTCTCTGGACTGTGTTGAAGCTTGAACATCACTGGATGGAAGTATCTGCACTCTTTGTTAAACCGACACTTTCCTTTCCTTAACATGTTGGCACATTTTCTGGTGTGTTTATTCCAACAATCTCTGCCATAAAGGCACATACCTTTAGCATAGAATCTGCATATGTTTTGGCTGCCTATATTTACTGACTTTGTGTTTTCCCAAAGATCTGCAGAATTATCTGCGTTTTTTTCTCTCTTTCCACTCCTTGGTTTTCCTCGTTATCTGCGCTTTTCTCCTTTGATGACATGGGGCCAACATTTTCCCTGGAAGAGGACTCCCCTACTATATCTGTATTAGAGGCTATGGCTGTGGTGGCGTCCTTAACCAAAACCGGATGTTCACTATGGCTGGGGCTGGGTCTGGGTCTGTCCTGGGGCTGGGGGCTGAGTTAGCTAATGTTTTTGTCTCCTGTGTTTTTTCCCGTGGATGACTGTTTATTTTTTGGGGCAATTGTTGTAGACTGGTCATTCTGTGTGTTATACTTTACCCCTTTCTTATCTTCCCAAGTTCTATATATACCGGGAAGACTATTCAATAGTTCCTCTTTTTCTTCATGCTTATTGTTTATTAGCCTCCTGAGTGCTTTCCTGATATCTGTCCATAGTTCCAAATCCTTGTTGCAGATCCAGAAACACCTTTCTAGACGGATGTCACTTCTTGTTACTGTGTTAATTTTTGAACATGTGACATGATGTTTTGAAAAGCAAAGGTTGCATGTGATTCTAGATCTTTTCCCAAGAGCCTTTTCACAAGTCCCACAGATATACTGTACTGCCATTCTGCCTGTATCCTATTTGTGTTAGTATATGTGGGATGTACTGATTATGGAGACTTACTACACCTTATATTATATTATTGTTATAATATGTATTTATTTCTGTTTGCTCACTGTATAACTCTCTATATTTATTCCTCTCTGATCAGTCCTATATACATTTTAATGTATTATTCTCACTGAGATCCCCACACTGGTCTAGACAGGATATTGTGGTATGGTGTATATGGTGTTTTTATGGGTGTGTATGGTAGGCCTCCGTGGCTGACTTCAGCACTGCCAGGCGTATGACTAAAGCACACCACTCAGTCCTATACTGCCATGCGATGCCCCGTTTTAGACCACTTTCATTTTCTTAGATCACTATCCTTGTGTTTTCTACTGCCAATTGGGTTCACTAGGTCTTTTTATTCTGTCCTGGTATCCTAGTCTATTCGTTATAAGTGGTAACTCAGATCTATAAAAGTCGCTTGGCACATTGACCACTCCAGGGCAAGTGGTCACCCGCACTGCCACACTACTATTGGATTTAATTTACTTTTATTTTATACCTAATAGTTTATCACTGTGCTGTACACTGGTTATTACAAGGATATACACTATATTTATTCCAGATACCTTTTCTTTTCACTGAACTAATACTGTGGTCATTGCTTTATTTCCACACGATACCTATGCTTCCGGTAGTTTCCCTTACACTTCCATGGCAAAAACTTCCACACTTAGTAGTGGCAGCGAGAAAGACACTTCACATGGTTTTATACTCCAATTATGTATACTGATTCCCTGCACCTCAGTGCCACCATCACTTGTTTTTGTTTCTTATAACTATAGAATTTACTTATCTGTTATTTCTGCTTCTCAGGACCTCTGGCAATTTTCACTAGTGCCAATCCTTGTAGTATATTTCCATATGCTATACCATATCTTTTAAGCTATACTGGGGATTTATTACTATTTCTCTTACTACAGATTTGGTTCACTGTATCACTGCACATATATATCCTTGCCACTCGCTATATTACTTAGTTAGTTCAATATATGTTTGTTAATTTTCACCTCCGAATTTGGATGTATCTGGCAATAATTCGCTGGCCTCCAGGCCTATTTCCCACGGTAACGGTTGCTCCACCGGCACTCTAGAATTTACACTATAGTCTATATTTTTTTCCTATTTAATGTTCACTGCGATTTCTCTTATGTTGGTTCAAATGCGTATATGCACTTTATGGTTACACACACTTAATTCTCGCACTGTGTCTCCTCAGCTACTATCAGTAACGCAATTTAAGACGGAGCTCCACCCCGCGTGACCACCCATTAGGTGGTAGGTTGGTAGCCCTTCCAGAAATAGGTATTAGGTTGGTAGCCCTTCCAGAAATAGGTATTAGGTTGGTAGCCCTTCCAGGAATAGGTATTAGGTTGGTAACCCTTCCAGGAATAGGTAGGTTGGTAGCCCTTCCAGGAATAGGTATTAGGTTGGTAGCCCTTCCAGGGAGGCACTACCATCCTCTCACACCAATGTAAAACGGAAGCCTTTTAAATATTTTACAATTAGGGAAACTTATTATTGTTGTTGTTACTTTATTAGTCCGGGTAGTATATTTACGCCTGACACCAGAGTTTAAACTATTAACAATGGTCTTGTATAGTACATTATGAAGACATTAACTAAGGATAACCCAAACACTGTGGCGGTGGTGGTCTTCGTCACGTGCGGACCTGAGTGCCGGTGTAAACTCTAGTTTCACCTTCACTGCTGAAGGAGACACATTGGAATTCCACGCACCCGAGAGGGTTATAGCTCTTTTTATGTTTATTATTTTTTCCCCTTGCGGTTTCGTAATTTTCCCTGGCGCGTTTTTATGACCCGAACCTCGACGGTTTCTACATTGTCCCCGGAAAGGCATTTATGGCCTAAACTAAACCTGAGCTGGCCATCCAGTGGGAGGTCGGCTTATTTTTTGGTATTGTCACAGCAAATAAAATGCAAATGTGTTTGTTTTAGAGACAAAAAAAATAAAAAAGACAACTAGGTTGTAATGGGTGGACAGCAACAGCCTGTTCTCAGGCCGGGCAATGATGGAGAAATAAACCTGGAAAGGGGTCACAGGTATGAGATGGAGACGGATAGAAATCAATGTTCCATAATTTTGTTTATTCATAGTGTATCAGACGAATATTCTCAGATGTTTAGGATGATTTGTGACCTATTGAATCGTCACTGTGCCAGAAGGGAGGCATTGATGATAACCTGCATGGCATGCTGTGTGAGAGAGACGTATCAGCAGTTGAAGGTGGAATGAGAGAACAGCAATGTAAGGGCAGGGGTGATGCTTAGCTCTGGAAGCGATGACACGTACTGTATTACGTGCATCTCTCGTGCAACGTGAATATCTCGTGCAACGTGCATATTTCTCGTGTGCGGTTGCAAGCAAGCTGTTGTAGACCCTCACACCTGCTCACTACAAAATCCAACAACTTGTTTGATCAAAGTCTGGTAGATAACCGGCCTGGGTAAGGGATAGAGGCTTACCTGTAGTCGAATATTTGCAGAGATAAGCTACCAAGTTATACCAAGACAAATACTAGTTCACAAGTAACCCAGAACTTGAAGACAAAACTATTCGACGTCACTGGGTTGTTTGGTAGTGGGTGGGCTGAAACATACCCTAGTTCCATCTTCAGTTTCTGGATTGTAAATTATTCCAGGCAAGGTCTCTAGCTACTGGGTTAAGCCCTGGTACTATCTCTACTACTCATAACCTTCCTTTCACCAACCTATTCTTCCCTGTCCCCACTTCCCTCTCACCCCACAAGGATCTTACTTCTCTTGTCCAGACAAGGTATTGTCACTTCTTATAAACGGTTGTTAAACATCGGGCAAGTGTTGTTTACACAGATCAATTTTACAGGCTAAGAGTTGTTATCCTATCTCAGCTAATTTCAAAGCTCAGCCCTATCTGAGGTATACTACCCCCCAGGATGCCACCCACAACAGTCAGCTGACACCCAGGTACCTACTTCATGCTAGGTGAACAGGAACAGCAGGTGTAAGGGAAATATGCCCAACGTTTGCACCCGGCCGGGAATCGAACCACAATATGTGAGCCGAACAGCTACCAACCAAGACACGGGAGGTTACGTGAAGCAGAATGACATGGCAAATGTATTGCTAGGAGAGGTAGGATACAAGTAGTAGAAGAAGAGAAGGATAGTAGTGGAATGAAAGAAGTATTAAAAGAGAATGGGTAGGAGAGGCGGAAGGATGGAAGTACTTGAAGATAAACAGAAGGTGGAGATGCAGAGAAATAGAAAACTAAAGGTGGCATATACAAAGAAGAGTAAATAATTCACCTGAAAACACTCTCTCTCTCTCTCTCTCTCTCTCTCTCTCTTTTCTCTCTCTCTCTCTCTCTCTCTCTCTCTCTCTCTCTCTCTCTCTCTCTCTCTCTCTCTCTCTCTCTCTCTCTCTCTCTCTCTCTCTCCTCCTAGTAAAACAATTAACTAAACTTATGTAAATTCTCAAGTAAGTTAGGGAAATTAAGTTATGTTCCCTTGCGTATATTGTAGCAACATAAGTTAGTTTGCTGGGCTAATTTTGATGCAAAATTCAAAATTGGCAAAACTTTAGTTAACTTCTTTCAAAGTGAAGGAAAGGGCACAACTCTTCAGTGATGCGAAAGTTTATATAATAATAATTAGTCACACTATAATAAAACTCATTTATATAGAAAAACACACTGAATTCACATACATCTGCGGCAAGACGCTAGGCTACCAATACGGTCAGTAAGTTTATTCAGGTATACACAAATACAGTTACATAGATTATCATACATAGGAGTATATGTGTAGAGAACCTAGGATAACCCAAAAGTCAGTGACTTATTTCCAGCCTTTTAGTATAAAAGGCCAATTTGAAAAGGCAAATTTAACGGAGGACAGCATTTTGTAATTGTTATGAATAATAATAATAATATTTTGTAATTGTTGACACTGCAGTGTGGACCCTACATAAAAGTGAATTCATAATTTCATGTGAGGGCCATCCATTTCCTAGAAGGGCCGCAGGCTGGGGATCTCTGGTCTACATAGTGTAAACTATAATAAAGATTCTCAAATGTTGCATAAGTTTCTCATTCTTCATGGCGTAAACTGTCTCAACTGCAAGGGTTGGCAAGCAAGACACACTGAAGTCAACATCTACAAGAGGAGCCTCGCTTGGATGCCCGCATAATAGTACTTATAACCCTATTTTTAAAGGGGTTGACCGGTAAGCCAGCGGAAGGCCTCGGTCAGATGGTCATAAGCTCCAGTGGCGGGTCATCCTATGACTAAGACCCGCGTCAGGAAACACTTGTCCTGTTTCCTGACGAACCTTACCTAACCTGGGTGCCGCTTGAAGAGAACCTCGGGTCCTCGTATCTAGCAATCCCAGTGATCCGCTAACTGCCCTGACGGGATCAAATCTATCCTTGAAGAACGGCGGACCCTTAGCGTGGGACTACACCTGTATCCTCTCGGGCTGGCGCCTGCTGGTCACGGCAAAGAAAACAAACTCAGCAAATATGGATGACTTGGGTCATCGGGACCAGTTTGTTCTGGTAGGATTAGAGAGCCAAGAGGAAGATATGCAATAAGTTTCCTCAAACAACTGCGTTCCACGCTCATCGACACTACTAGGGATCCTACTGTGTGTGTGTGCTGCTAGTTGTCAAGGCACTTGTCGAAAGACACTAGGCTTTTTGCATGTATGTATATATATATATATATATATATATATATATATATATATATATATATATATATATATATATCTTAAAAATTGTGTTAGTTTTAGGGAGGTTACGTAGGTTTCTCGTTAGTTTTGTTAGGCCAAAGGACAAGGCAACAAGGCTTTATTGTGCCAACGTTTCGCCTCAAGGAGCTTTGTTAACAAACGTTGCCACAATAAAGTCACATTTGTTAACTTTGTTCTTTACGTAACATTTGTAGATAATTCACCAATATTATTACAATGAGTTTTGCTCCAAAAATAAAAATCATTATACTATTGTTAATAAAAAATTAACTATCAATCTGTAAATTTTTTTTTGAAAAGTTTAATTTTTAAGGGAGTTCGGCCTATTCGGCATATTTAGTACGATATATATATATATATATATATATATATATATATATATATATATATATATATATATATATATATATATATATATATATATATGGCTAGGTAGGTTATCTTGAGTTAATGGAGGAAAGTGTTCTACAGTAGATGTGGCTTCCTTCTCATCCTGAGGCAGTGTTCTCTTGTGAGTTCTGAGTGCAGCCTCGGGAAGTAGCCCAGGGGTTCCCTTGTTTTATACCACCCTCCCGGGCACTATCTTTCCGGTACAGACAGGCTTCATGTTAACGGCGGTGACCTGCCGTGCCCTCCATATGCCTAAACCTTTTCCATTGTGACTGCTCTCCCTGAGGCCCAGTCACGTTGTTCCCGTTGTCAGTGCCCGCGGCACCACTCCATGTGACTCCTCTTTGCTCTCCCGCACCCTCTTTCTGGAGGGGGGGGGGGCGGCGCATCATTATGGGGGGGCCCCCCCCCCTGCTTCCACTGGTCCCAGCACACCCTGTGCTCCTGTTTAAACAAAATTAGGTACACCCACAGTATGTGGTACTTTATGTAATAGTTATATTGAGAAAAGAAAAGCTAGGTGTTTCCATGTCGATTCCCTCACAGGATGAGATGTACAACTCATCCTGTATGAAAAATCTGTCAACCTGAGATTCAACTGGAACTTCCCTAGGCCGATGATGATATGGTCAAATTCCACTATGGATCACAAATGAGGGCAGGAAGATTTCGTCAATCAGAGCTGGAGTCCCAGTTCCTCCCCCACCGCCCCTGGCCCCCTGCGTCTTCCCAGATCATTGACCTGCCTGGGGCTTGTTTCTTCAGTCCTCCTGGGGGTGTTTATTCAGTGCCCGTAGCTCAGCCACGGGGCCCCTAGTTCAGTGGTAAAGATTGACCAATCGAAAAAAAACGGGGCGATCCTGGGGTGAAGTGGGGGAATAGAGACAAGTCTCCCCTTCACCTGCTGCCTCTCTTCACCTTGTAGTAGGAGATACCTTGGAGTAGTCAACTGTTGTCGGATCATCCGAGGAAGAGGCCGAAGACCCCCCCGAAATATGTTTAGCTTCTTAGTCTTCTTAGTTCGTTCATGGTGAGTAATGCAAGCCCTTCTTCTACCTCACAGACTCTAGCAGCGCCCTTGGAGGGAGCTCTTGCTGGAGGTGAGGTCCTTGTCTTTCCGTCTGCGGCCTTCTCGCAGAGGGCTAGTTGAAGTGACTTAGTCTAACTAAATTTTCCATTGCTTTTTGTCAATCGACTAGTCCTTTAATTGACCCTACATATAAATGGTTTTGGGGAAACCTTGGGTTTAAAACAGTGAGCCAGTGAGTTAAACACCACAGATATGGGGGTTTTTTACCTGGGTAAAGTTTTAACGTGAAGCGCATCTGCACTTGGCATTATTTTTGAGTCTTGAATAATTCCCCACCATTTCTCTCTCTCTCTCTCTCTCTCTCTCTCTCTCTCCCCCTCTTCTTTTATAAATATATATATATATATATATATATATATATATATATATATATATATATATATATATATATATATATATATATATATATATTTTGGAAAAAAAGTAAGACTGGATAATAAACATTTCAAAACAAAGAGATGCCGGGGTTTTGGTGGCACTCTGAGTATCGTGGGGTTTTTGCAGAAAAATATCATCTAAAGTTTAAGCTTAAACAACGGAGGAAAAGTGCGTGGCATCTGCGGGATTGCTGTTAGCGATAATGAAAATGATGTTCAAGGTGGCGATGTTGTCGTTGATGGTGATAAAGGTTTTTAGTGTTGGTGATTTTTGATGAGCGTAGTGGTGCCAGTGATGGTAAAACTGAGTATAGTGGGGGGGGGGGGAGATACCATATAGCACCGTCAAAAAAAAGAGTACAAATTAAAATCGATTGCTACTCAGGTAAAGTGATTTAACTAATTTCTCCATTATACATTATACAAATGACAAAGGGACTTTTGTGTCTGCTTCTAGGGATATCAATACAATGTTCCATATAACATTAATGGGCCTCGGCCATGTAACCTCTGTCTGCAAAATCAAAATTTCCGGAGCCAGTGACTGCTAGAAAATGTGGTTGATCTGAGCCCCCTTCACGGTGTGCCAGATCAACCAGGCAAAAGTCGGGGGGGTAAAGGAAGATGGGGATGTATGGATGGGTAACTGAATTGACCGATGGCTGGAAAAAATCCACCCTTTTAAACCCCCAAATTTTATTTTTTTCATTGTTGATAAAAAAAAATCAACAGTACGTCATTTCCACGATATATAACAGTAGGGGGAGTGAATAAATAGTGCATTGTTCCTTTAGTCACTGGTGGGCTGAAATAAGTGTGTTTGTTTTTTCTTCCCATCTGAATTGTCCATTAGTAAGAGCAGACTAAGGGGGGTTGTGGTCTGGCTACCCTTCTCAAGCTGGTACTACTCTTCTCAAGACTGATGGATGGGGTTTTCGATTAAACCATGACTACTCAAAGGGCACTAAGGTTACATATTACCTTGGATTAAAGGAAGCTTTTAGAGTATATACACTTTGGGGAAAACCCCCCCCCGTGTTTTATATACAGAGCAAATTAGTGGGGGTTTAAGGGGTTTAAAGCCTATCGACTACACGAGGTTTTAAGGCTGCATGCAGTTTACCCCAGACAAGGATACATAATAAAAAAAACCTCTCTGTGTATATATCCGTATTGGGTTGGAACACTGTTTAGTGTTTATACACTTGTCACTAGGTTTTGGAGCACTGTTTTTCTATAAAAAAGCAAATGAGGTTGTCAGAATTGTCATTAATGTTATTATTATGGGGAGCACTAAACCCGAGGATAATACAGCGCCTGTGTCAGAATTGTCATTGTTAATGGTAATACGCTTTTCAAGGGAGTATCTTAATGCCGGTGAAGGTTTTTTGTCCAAGGAATTGGGGGCACCCTCCCTTCCTCGGATCTGATGACCTATTTCTTAGGCTCTGTGTGCCCCCCATTATGCTAGTACTTCTCTATACTGATAATAAAAAGGGAAAAAAAACCAAAAATATTCCCTACATCTGCTTTTAGGTTGAAGAATATTTCACATTTTTAAAAAATTAAGAATATTCCTTAAAAATTTCCCCAAATACCCCCAAGAATTTCCCCCCCTTGGACTGGTGGGGCCAGTAGTAATAGCCTGTTGTCAGGCCGTATCCCCCAATTGTGGTTGGATGGGGTTGGTGAAACATTGGGACGTGGGGGGTAATACACGGGAGATCTGCGTTGGTTTATTAGGAAGAAGGTGGTGTGGTCTGCGGGGGTATCCTCCACGGTGTCTAGTCGTGACTGCCCATGCCAACAGACGTGTTGTGCTGGGCTTCAACTCAACACAGGTCACCATCAGTGACCTTTCAGGGGTCAAGGTAACCCCCTTTAACCGGCCTGATGGTACTAGGGGTGTGGAGGGATTCGGGTCGGATTTGGGGCTCGAAGTTTTATGTGTCGACTCCACAGCCCGGTAACTATAACGGCCCCTACCCATAACATGACTTACACTTGATCTACCAGGAAGTCATAATGACACGATATAATTCATATAACACTGAAGAAACTTAAGACGACTCCGGGGCCCTTTTCCCGGGGACCATTATAAAAAAAAAAAAAGAAGGAATACTGCGCAGGCCTACTGGCCCATGCGAGGCAGGCCAAGACTTCAACCAGCAAAATCCCCCCCCCAAGGTCAGGTTACACACTGCACTGCATCTGACCTAGTAGGATAAGCTAGTCAGGACCAACTCACCCCACCCGCCGACTCAATGATGACCTGAAAATTGAGGATGGTTGTGAATGTTAGACTGGGCCTATGGTCCCTGGAGTCTACCTGGAGGGTATTCCGGGATAAACCCCCCCCTCGGCCCAGTCCAAACAGGCCCCTGGTGGATCAGGGCCTGATCAACAAGGCTGTTCTGCGGCCCCCCCACAAAACCAAAAGGGCCACAGCCCGGCTGATCCGGCACGGATTTTGGGGATAAACCCCCCCTCCCCAGTCCATGAACAGGCCTCCTGGTGGATCAGGGCCTGATCAAAATTTTACTGGGCCCCACGTAACCAACTACGAGCCACACCCGGTGACCGGGGCACTTTGGTATCTAATACTGCTCAGTGCTGGGGGCCCCGTTGGGGCAGGAAAAAAGCAGAGGGGGGCAAACCGAGATCGTTTACGGCCACATTGAGCCATTGAAACATCTAAATTTGGGGAACGCCTTCAAGTCTTGAACATGTACCATTGGGGGGGGGAGAAAATACATGATAAATATACAGGAAAAAGTTTGAGGGCCTCCCCCAAATCTGCACACTGCCATAACAACATACTGGAGTGAAATTGGGAGAAAGTGTAAAATAAACCCAGTGAGGAGCAGGGTGCGGTGGGGACAATAGGGGCACTGTATTAACATCCGGGGTCCCGACTATTCAACATCTTACCAGAAGATACCCCAAAAGGCGGGGAACCCCGTGTAGAAGCCTTCAAGAGGAAACGGGGAAAAAATTTTTACCAGGTCCAGATCAACCAGGCTGTGATGGATATGTGGGGGGGGCCTAGCAGAAACAGCCTTTTTACCAGGAAAACACCAGACGAGCCTGGCCCATGGCGGGCTCAAAAAATTCCGAAACTCTTCAAAAAGGATATCAAAGGTTTTTTCAGCTCCTCCTGAAGGGCCAGAGGTCTTTGGTAATTCCCCCTTTGCCTAGTGGGAGGCTGTTGGACACACTTTTTAAACTGATAATGATGGTAATGTGGCAACACTGCACGTGAATTGGGGAAGTTAATTGGGGCCGTACATGTTGGGGAAAGTTCGCAATGTGGCAATACTGTACATGAAATTGGTAATATGGCAACACTGCACGTAAACTTTGTAAGATGGAAAAAAAACACTTCATTTTGTAAAAGGTAATTTGGGAAACGCGTGAAGATATAATAAAAAACTGCATATGAAGTCGTTAATGGCAACACTGAAGTCGTTAATGTGAAAACTGCACATAAAGCTGGTAACGTTGGTAATGTGATAACATCGCACATGAAGTTGGGAACTTGGTAATGTGACAACACTGCACATAAAGCTGGTAACGTTGGTAATGTGATAACATCGCACATGAAGTTGGTAACATTGGTAATGTAACAGCGCTGCACATAAAGCAGGTAACTTTTTTTAAAGTGACAACACTGCACATAAAGCGAACGTTGGTAATTCTAAAATAAAATAAAGATAAAGGGATGGGGAGATAAGAGAACGTTGTCATTTTCCGGGGAAAAAGGGGAAGGGGGGGGTGGGGAAGGGGGAAGGGGAAAGACGGGAGTTTGAAACGGGAAGATGGGGGAAGCAGAGGGGGGGGAGGGGGGGGGGAGAAGACAAAGCCTACAACACGGAGGGGAAAACAGCTATGACTCACCTGGTGGTCCTCAATGATTGATTACTGCACCTGCCTTCCCCCCCCCCCCTCTCTCAAAATCTTTCATAGGTTTCTAGTTTTCCTACCCCCCCGGGCCAAGCTTCTTTGGGGGTCGCCTGGTCAACCTGGCTGTTGCTGCTGGAGGCCCCTGGGGCCCCATGTCCATTACGGCCTCTTTGATTCCCGCTTTTCGGAAGTCTTGTCAGTTTTCGGACTTCCTTGCTCCGGAGGTCATGTCTTCTGGTAAGATGTTGAATAGTCTGGGGGCACGGATGTTGAAAAATGTTCTCCGGCCTACGGCATTTTTGTTTTTAATGGATTTATTTTTAATTTTCCCCTTTCTCTCACTCCAGTATGTTTTTTTGGCGGTGTTTTAGGACGACCCGAGTACCTTCCACGTATATATCATTTATCTCACTCCTCCATTCCAGCAGTACACATTTAAGACTTTGAGGTATTCCCATTAATTTTAGTCCATTACGGCTCTATGCAAAAATGGAAAATCTCTGTATCTGTTCCAAACATCTCTCTTGCCCAAAGGCAGTCAAAGTGAACAATACGCTAGGGGGAAAACACAAGCGACTTGAATAGTATCACCATTAACACTGTTTCAGTGTTTTTTAAAGGGGCCCTTATTCACCCTGTCATTTTTTCCCGGCTTTTTGACATTTGTTATTGTTTTTTCCTTAAAGTAAGGTCATGACATTATTTTTCCCGGGGCCCTTCATTTCCTTTTGCTCTGTTTGGCAATCTTGTGTTCTGTATACAGTATCCCTTTTTTGTTCTTCACTCCCTATATAAGCATTTGGAA
>WNWK01031666.1:0-22539 GCA_009830355.1 Cherax destructor
GTTCTACATGTACTAGCATAGGGTATTTACTTAAAAGGTCTTAGGGTAAAAGGAGGACATTATTAGACTAAAAGATACTTACTCAGGTTTAGCTGCTGCATCTGAAAACTTAATCCTTTCACATTCCTCTTAAAGGTTATTTAAACCAACATTATAAAAATAGAGCTATATTAAGAAGTATATACATATAATATACAGGTCTTCACTCCTAAACATATAATCAGCCTTTCCCAAAGCACATGGCTCAGCTGCCACCTTCAACTCTCTCTTTCTCAACATTTCTTAACCCTCCAGTGTCTTGATACACTGAAGATCACAGAATGTCATGGTGACATCGATTTACAACTCTCCCCATTACCTTTTGGGCACTCATTCAGCCCTGAAGCCGAGTTAAAAATCAGCACATCAACACCAGCTCACTCCAGCCGCCATTGTTCTCCAGCAAGGGCATTGTGGGAAAACAACATCTCTCTAAGCTCCTCCCCCTCAAACATACACATCACTTTGCAAATCCTCTCAACATTTTTTTTTTTTTTTTTATTAACACATCGGCCGATTCCCACCAAGGCAGGGTGGCCCGAAAAAGAAAAACTTTCATCATCATTCACTCCATCACTGTCTTGCCAGAAGGGTGCTTTACACTACAGTTATAAAACTGCAACATTAACACCCCTCCTTTAGAGTGCCGGCACTGTACTTCCCATCTCCAGAACTCAAGTCCGGCCTGCCGGTTTCCCTGAATCCCTTCATAAATGTTACTTTGCTCACACTCCAACAGCACGTCAAGTATTAAAAACCATATGCCTCCATTCACTCCTATCAAATACGCTCACACATGCTTGCTGGAAGTCCAAGCCCTCGCACACAAAACTTCCTTTACCCCTCCCTCCAACCTTTCCTAGGCCGACCCCTACCCCGCCTTCCCTCCACTACAGATTTATACACTCTGAAGTCACTCTGTCTCGTTCCATTCTCTCTACATGTCCAAACCACCTCAACAACCCTCCTCAGCTCTCTGGACAATCGTTTTGGTAATCCCGCACCTCCTCTAATTTCCAAATTCCGAATTCTCTGCATTATATTCACACCACACATTGACCTCAGACATGACATCTCCACTGCCTCCAGCCTTCTCCTCGTTGCAACATTCATCACCCATGCTTCACACCCATATAAGAGCGTTGGTATAACTATACTCTCATACATTCCCTCTTTACTTCCATGGACAAGGTTCTTTGTCTCCACAGACTCAGTGCTCCACTCACCCTTTTCCCTCATCAATTCTATGATTCACCTCATCCTTCATAGACCCATCCGCCGACATGTCCACTCCCAAATATCTGAATACATTCACCTCCTCCATACTCTCTCCCTCCAATCTGATATCCAATCTTTCGTCACCTATTCTTTTGTTATCCTCATCACCTTACTCTTTCCTATATTCACTTTCAATTTTCTTCTTTTACACACCCTACCAAATTCATCCACCAACCTCTGCAGCTTCTCTTCAGAATCTCCCAAAGCACAGTGTCATCAGCAAAAAGCAACTGTGACAACTCCCACTTTGTATTTGCTTCTTTATCTTTTAGCCCAACACCTCTTGCCAAGACCCTCGCATTCACTTCTCTTACAACCCCATCTATAAATATATTGAACAACCATGGTGACATCACACATCCTTGTCTAAGGCCCACTTTTACTGGGAAATAGTCCCTTCTCTCCTACACACTCTAACCTGAGCCTCACTATCCTCATAAAAACTCTTCACTGCTTTCAGTAACCTTCCTCCTATTCCATACACCTGCAACATCTGCCACATTGCCCCCTATCTACCCTATCATACGCCTTTTCCAAATCCATAAATGCCACAAAAACATCTTTACCCTTATCCAAATACTGTTCACCTATATGTTTCACTGTAAACACTTGGTCTACACACCCCCTACCTTTCCTAAAGCCCCCTTGTTCATCTGCTATCCTGCTTTCTGTTTTACTCTTAATTCTTTCAATAATAACTCTACCATACACTTTACCAGGTACACTCAACAGACTTATTCCCCTATAATTTTTGCACTCTCTTTTGTCCCCTTTGCCTTTATACAAAGGAACAATACACGCTCTCTGCCAATCCCTAGGTACCTTACCCTCTTCCATACATTTATTAAATAATAGCACCAACCACTCCAAATATCTTTTGTTATTACAATGAGACATGCAACTTACAATTAATTAGTTAATAATATGTGTGCATTATTTATATAACCTATTATATTGAGAAAATCAGTTAAATCAGCCCTTAAGCTTTTAAGGCTGGCCAAGCCTTTTAAACTCTCCTGAGCAGTACTGCTGATTAATTCAATATAATTAGGCATTCATGTTATTTAATTACAACAATACATGCTGGGTTCCAATAGCCCCCATAACAAGTCCATAATACCCCATAACAGTATTTATGGTTGTATTCTCGTTTTCTTGGTCTCATTTGATAGAATGGAAGAGATGTTAGAGAAATAGAGAGAATTTTGATCGGTTTCTCGATGACAAGTACCTAGAAATTTAGCGCAAAGTAGCGAAAATATTCGATTTTTGCCGATGTTCAAGAGTAAACAAATCACGCCACACGTCCAATACACATCAACTGACGAGTCTAATATTCTTGCACAAGTGCGGTGATATTATTTATACCGTTTTTACAATGATGCAGTAGTATACATAACAGAAAATCTTCTATTTTTTGTGAGAATAAAAATTCAAAATGGAAAGCAAAAGTAATGTAAGAGGGGCCTGGAGACGTGACTAATGAACAGATAAAATGTTATTTTAGTGCCAGGAATGTCTGTCTTGTTTATTCTGGACCCTATTTTGAAATTGGCATCTTTTGAAATTTGTGTGAAATTGGCAATATTGCCAATTTCTGACTACTTTATTGAGTAGTTGAAATCAGTAAATTGGTGGTTTCTTGTACTCATTCGATAGAACAAATGGAATTCTAGAATAATATCTATGATTTTAGTAGACTGAGACATTGGAATTGGCCGAAAATAGGGCTCAAAGTGGGCGAAATCGCCGATACGTAAATATCGTTGATACCACTAACTTTGCGAGACCATAATTCCGTTAGTTTTTCACCAAATTTCATACTTTTGGTGTCATCATGATCGGAAAAAAGATGCTCTATCATTTCATAAGAAAAAATAATTTTTTTGTTTTTTCCGAAAATATTTCGACCCTGAAAACGAGTTAAGAATCTGAGGTCTCGACCCTGAAAGGGTTAAGTATAAGAAATTTGATGTTTTCTTGTTGCTATAGCAACTTTAGCTGTCTCCACTCTTTTGTTACAGTTTTTAGAGGACAAGATCCAAGTGTCAATGTTGTGCTGCTGGAGGATATGGCAGCTGTGATGGGTGTTGCTGTGGCCATGGGATGCATGGGTCTCACCTCAGTGACTGGTTCACACATTCCTGATGCCTGTGGATCTTGTCTGATTGGTGGGATCCTGGCTGCAGTGTCAGGGTTTATTGTTTATACAAATACTGCAGCACTGGTAGGGAAGTAAGTTTAATTTCAGTCCTATGTATTGTAAAAAGAAATTTTTAATACATTAGCCATTTTCCATCAAGGCAGGTTGACACAAAAAAAAAGAAGCACTTTCATCATCACTCACTCCATCATTGTCTTGCCAGAGGTGTGCTGATACTACAGTTAAAAAATTGCAACATATCTCCACCCCACCTTCAGAATGCAGGCAGTGTATTAAACAAAATTAATTGTATACACAGCTCATATATAAAATCTCTAAAATTAGGTATACTCTCCAAAATTTTATAATTTTTCCAGCCTATAATACTACTTAACACTACATAAAATTGATGGAGGGAAAAAGGTGAGTGGTGCATTGAGGTATCTGTGGAGACAAAAAGCGTTATCCATGGAGGCAAAGAAGGGAATGTACAAAAGTATAGTGGTACCAACATACTTATATGGGTGTGAAGCTGGGTTGTAAATGCTGCAGCGAGGAGGCGGCTGGACTCAGTGGAGATGTCCTGTCTAAGGGCAATGTGTGGTGTAAATATTATGCCAAGAATTCGGAGTGTGGAAATTAGGAGAAAGTGTGGAGTTACTAAAAGTATTAGTCAGAGGATTGAAGAGGGGTTGTTGAGGTGGTTTGGTCATTTAGAGAGAATGGAACAAAGTAGAATGACTTGGAGAGCAGATAAATCTGTAGGAGAAGGAAGGCAGGGTAGGGGTTGTCCTCGAAAAGGTTGGAGGGAAGGGGTAAAAGAGGTTTTGTGGGCGAAGGGCTTGGTCTTCCAGCAAGCATGCGTGAGTGCGTTAGATAGGAGTGAATGGAAACAAATGGTTTTTGGGACCTGACAAGCTATTGTAGTGTGAGCAGGGTAATATTTTGTGAATGGATTCAGGGAAACCAGTTAGCCAGACGCGAGTCCTGGAAATGGGAAGTGCAATGCCTGCACTTTAAAGGAGGGGTTTGGGATATTGGGAGTTTGGAGGGACATCTGAACTGTCGTATCTGTGCGCCTCTGCAAAGACAGTGATTATGTATGAATGAATGAATGATGGTGAAAGTGTTGAATGAGGATGAAACTTTTTTCTTACTTTTTGGGTTTTTCTTTCTTTTTGGGTCACCCTGCCTCAGTGGAAATGGCAGATGTGTTAAAAAAAAAAATACTACTACATTGTATTGTACTACTTTCTCATTTACATATAGCTTACCTATGGAATATGCATCTGGGGTTCTGCCTTAGCTATTAACCTCAAACCAATTATCGCACAACAAAAGGCAGTTATCAAGACCATCACAGACTCATTCTAATTAATATACTATGTCCCACTCCTAATCCCTTAACCTACTAAATATTAATGCTGTGCTTACTACTGTTTTTAATCCATTTCTTTAAAACTGTAATGCTAATGCTGACCTAAGACTTTTCCAGGAAAACCACATAAAAATAAGTCCAGTATTTTTTCATCTTTATTCTATTAGTATTGGCCTTAGCTTATGACTACAGTGGACCCCGGCTAATGATCACCCCGGAAATCGTACAATTATGTAAGTATAATAGTGTAAGTGCTTGTGGAAGTGTATTTTTGGGGGTCTGAAATAGACTAACCTACGTGACATTATTTCTTAAGGAAGTAAATTCGTTCGGTAATGGCGCTTGAGCAGGCTTCTGGAATGAATTTTGATCGTTAGCTGGGGGTCCACTGTACTTGAAATGCTATGCATAATTGCGGACTTTCTCTTTTAAGGTTTGTAAACTGTTAACCTATTTTTTTTTTTTTTTTTTCAACAAGTCGGCCGTCTCCCACCGAGGCAGGGTGACCCAAAAAGAAAGAAAATCCCCAAAAAGAAAATACTTTCATCATCATTCAACACTTTCACCACACTCATACATAATCACTGTCTTTGCAGAGGAGCTCAGATACGACAGCTGAGAATAGTCCCTCCCAGCTGTCACTATCTCAGACCCCTCCTTTAAAGTGCAGGCATTGTACTTCCTATTTCCAGGACTCAAGTCCAACTAAATAAATTAACTGGTTTCCCTGAATCCCTTCACAAAATGTTACCCTGCTCACACTCCAACAGATCGTCATGTCCCAAAAACCATTCGTCTCCATTCACTCCTATCTAACACGCTCACACAAGCTTGCTGGAAGTCCAAGCCCCTCGCCCACAAAACCTCCTTTACCCCTTCCCTCCAACCTTTTCTAGGACGACCCCTATTATTGTAACTAATGTATCTTTTAATTAAATAATGCTGTCTTGTCTGAGATGTCTTGAATAAATATTAAACAATCCATTTGAAGTTATACAGGAAGCGAAAGTTGAAAACACCCATGAATATATTATGTGCCCTGTACTGTATTTATGAACACATTCTTAAAAGTATAGCACAACAAACAAAAAATTCTTCATTCTACATTAAGTACATATTTGACTTGCAAGATCTTAAATCATTAAAGTGTATTCTTCATTGAATAAATTTTAAAATGCTTTTCTATTATTATTATTACAGTATTATTATAATTGTAGTTGTAGGCACAGTCGTAGTTGAAGTTGTCATAGTAGTAGCAGTACAGTACTACAATATTTAAATAACCAATTGATATGCCTTTCAGGTCTATCCCACAACATCGATTAGAAAAAATTAATGAACAGCTTGAGCGTGATGTCTTAATTCGGGCCATTTACGATGTGAAAGGTATCGACATGGGCACTGGCCTTGTACGGTATAAAGCTGAAGTGGATTTTGATGGTCGAGAGCTGACACGAGGATATCTAGACAAGCAGGATTTAGAAGTTTTGCTGAAGGTAAGAAAGATTGAAAAAAATTATTGATATACTGTATGTACTATTAAGGTATAAATTATGTAGAAAATTAAAAATGCAGTTACTGTAGAGTGTAAATATCATCTGGATTTACTCTCACTTCTCTTGCCTTCCAAATTGCTTCCTACAAATTTGAATTTCTGAAAAAGTCAATGTGATATTCTGTGACTAAATAGTTTAAAAAAGGTCTTGTGTACAATAATATATACATATATTTTTTTTTCAGGAAATGCAGTCATTGAAAACAATTGATGAAGTAGAAGCATTTATGTTGAAGCATGGAGAAAATATTGTCGATAGTCTAGGAGCTGAAGTGGACAGAATAGAAACAATACTCAAGGTACAGTATGAAAATATAAAAATTTGGTCTTCAGTCATGACTCAAAATAATCAAGTTATTTCTTAAAACATGTTCAAACAGATAATAATTATATTAATTTATCTATTGTATGGGAGTTTATACATGCAGGTTTATACAATACAGTATTTGGTAATGTCATTTAAAAAACTTATTTTTACATGCAGCACAAACTCTGGCTAAAAAATATTTTTCTTAAAATCACAACTTGCCTACAAATTCATTTATTTTGAGGATGAACTGAAATGTTGTTTTAGTTTCTTCTCCTGTTGGGTGAGTGGTTGTGAATTGATCCAGCTACTGTATTGTGGCTTACTCCTCATTCTTTCTCAGTTCTTCTCATTCACTTGTGCTTCACCTTCAGAACTGGCTCTTCAGCCCCAAGGCATTCCAATATTTCAGGCAGTGAATCTGTACTTGTTCAGTGGCTCAGATCCATCTGATTTCCTGTAATCTGTTGCCTATTTCAGAATTATCCAGTTTTCACCTAGCTTTTGCATGGTCACTGGAAAATTTGTTTATCTGTATTGAAAGTCAACGAGGTTTTTTCTGTAAAACACACCTGGACTTCTGACTATCCTTCCAACATCTTTGGCATTGTGGGAGGCTATTTCTCTTCCAGCTGTGCATTTGACTTTCCAGACCTGTGGCATTCTCATGGATGGATGTCCTGCTCTACTATGCCTTGTCAGTGTATACCTTCAAGCAAGAAACAGTAGCTTTATTTTTTAACTTTCTTTTGTGCCTTGCTGTGCTCAGTTTGTTGACCCTCACTTTTTTTTTTTTTTTATCTGAGGCATTGTCTTTAATTTCAAAGTTCTAGTTCTAGTTCTGCCCTGCCCTGCCTTGATTACCCTTTTGTGTGCAGTATCTTCCACATATTTTCTTATGTGTATTTTCTTCTGCCAAACAGTACAACATGATATTCTTGGGTTTGATTCTTATATGAATATTATCATTATCTTATTAGGACAAAAAATCAGGGATCTTTCCAAATTTAAATATTCAGATATTCCAAATTTATATTTGGAATTTGGGAAAATTCCAAATGCTGTATTGGGCTATAATAGTTTTGAATAAGGAAAACTTGTAAATGTATTAAAATTAGAAATAATAATAATTAGAAAGAATAATGTATGGAATAGGAGGCAGGTTACTGAAAGCAGTAATAATTAGAAAGAATAATGTATGGAATAGGAGGTAGGTTACTGAAAGCAGTGAAGAGTTTTTATGAGGATAGTGAGGCTCGGGTTAGAGTATGTAGGAGGGAGGGAGATTATTTCCCAGTAAAAGTAGGACTTAGACAAGGATGTGTGATGTCACCATGGTTGTTCAATATATTTATAGATGGTGTTGTAAGAGAAGTGAATGCTCGGGTGTTGGCAAGAGGTGTGGGGTTAAAAGATAAAGAATCTAACACAAAGTGGGAGTTGTCACAGTTGCTCTTTGCTGATGACACTGCTTTTGGGAGATATTGAAGAGAAGTTGCAGTGGTTGGTGGATGAGTTTGGTAGTGTATGTAAAAAGAAAATTAAAAATTAATATAGGAAAGAGAAAGGTGATGAGGATAAAAATATTAGGTGATGAAAGATTGGATATCAGATTGAAGGGAGAGAATATGGAGGTGGTGAATTTATTTAGATATTTAGGAGTGGATGTGTCAGCAGATGGGTCTATGAAAGATGAGGTGAATCATAGAATTGATGAGGGGAAAAAGGTGAGTGGTGCACTTAGAAGTCTGTGGAGACGAAGAACTTTGTCCATGGAAGCAAAGAGGGGAATGTATGAGAGTATAGTTATACCAATGTTATTAGTATATGGGTGTGAAACATGGGTGGTGAATGTTGCAACAAAAAGAAGGCTAGAGGCAGTGGTGATGTCATGTCTGAGAGCAATGTGTGATGTGAATATAATGCAGAGAATTCGTAGTTTGGAAATTAGGAGGAGGTGCGGGATTACCAAAACTGTTATCCAGAGGGCTGAGGAGGGGTTGTTGAGGTGGTTTGGACATGTAGAGAGGATGGAACAAAATAGAATGACTTCGAGAGTGTATATAACTGTAGTGGAGGGAAGGCGGGGTAGGGGTTGGCCTAGGAAAGGTTGGAGGGAGGGGGGTAAAGGAGGTTTTGTGTGTGAGCAAGCATGTGTGAGCATGTTAGATATTAGCGAATGTAGACAAATGGTTTTTAGGACTTGACGTGCTGTTGGAGTGTGAGCAGGGTAACATTTATGAAGGGTTTCAGGGAAACCGGCAGGCCGGACTTGAGTCCTGGAGATGGGAAGTACAGTGTCTGCACTATGAAGGAGGAGTGTTAATGTTGCAGTTTTATAACTTTAGTGTAAGCGCGCCTCTGGCAAGACAGTGATGGAGTGAATGATGATGAAAGTTTTTCTTTTTCGGGCCACTCTGCCTTGGTGGGAGTCGGCGATGTGTTAATAATAAAAAAAAAAAATAACGTCAATATTCAATAATTAACTTATCTGACCCTAACTTTTTTTTTTTTTTTTTTTTCAACAAGTTGGCCGTCTCCCACCGAGGCAGGGTGACCCAAAAAGAAAGAAAATCCCCAAAAAGAAAATACTTTCATCATCATTCAACACTTTCACCACACTCGTACATAATCACTTGTCTTTGCAGAGGAGCTCAGATACGACAGCTGAGAATAGTCCCTCCCAGCTGTCACTATCTCAGACCCCTCCTTTAAAGTGCAGGCATTGTACTTCCCATTTCCAGGACTCAAGTCCAACTAAATCAATTAACTGGTTTCCCTGAATCCCTTCACAAAATGTTACCCTGCTCACACTCCAACAGATCGTCATGTCCCAAAACCATTCGTCTCCATTCACTCCTATCTAACACGCTCACACATGCTTGCTGGAAGTCCAAGCCCCTCGCCCACAAAACCTCCTTTACCCCTTCCCTCCAACCTTTTCTAGGATGACCCCTACCCCGCCTTCCTTCCCCTACAGATTTATACGCTCTCCAAGTCATTCTACTTTGATCCATTCTCTCTAAATGACCAAACCACCTCAACAACCCTTCTTCAGCCCTCTGACAAATACTTTTAGTAACTCCACACCTTCTACTTAAAATTTTAACAAGTGTATGAGAAATAATTTTTTCCATCTCTCTTACAGAAAAGCCATCCAGAGATTCGACATTGTGATTTAGAAATTTTGTAGAGGACAGAAAAGGCCTGTGATCAGCTTTAATTACCGGTGGTTTGTGGAAATTTGTATATACAGTATATTATTTAACATCACCACTTCGATTATAAAAGGAACAGATTAATGTTTTATATATACCAATATAACTGCTGTGATCATATAAAATTAAGGTTCCCTTCAGATAAGTTGAGGTCAGTATTGTTGATTTATTCATGAGGAAGAAATTACCCCACATGGGTCTTTGTCATAAGCTCACTCATTTAGTAGTGTCAACCGTTGTCTAAGACCACTATTGTAGGGGAGGGGGAGACCACTGGCATACCGATCATAGACTAAGTTATTCTTGAGTAGCAGTTCTTAACCCTTTCATGGTTTTCGCAGTACTAGTATGGCTTATGCCCCAGGGTTTTTGACGTACTAGTACACCTAAATTCTAGCGCCCTCAAATCAAGCGGAAACAGGCTGGTAGGCCTAGATGTGAGAGAATGGGTCTGTGTGGTCAGTGTGCGCAGTATAAAAAAAATCATGCACCACACAGTGAGTAATGAGGAAAAAAAAACTCTGACCGTGTTTTTGGTTTAAAACAGCGACTTTGCAGTCTATTTACGTATGGTATTTATGGTTGTATTCTCGTTTTCTTGGTCTCATTTGATAGAATGGAAGATATATTACAGCAATGGAGATAATTTTGATTCGTTTCACGATGACAAGTACCTTGAAACTGAGCACAAAGTAGCGAAAATGTTCGATTTTTGCCGATGTTCAAGAGTAAACAAATCACACAATGCGTCCAATACAGATCAACTGGCAAGTCTAAATTTCTTGCACAAGTGCGCTGATATTATTTATACCGTTTTTACAATGATGCAATAGTATACATAAGAGAAAATCTATTTTTTGTGAGAATAAAAATTCAAAATGGAAAGCAAAAGTAATGTAAGAGGGGCCTGGAGACGTGAATAATTAACAGATAATATGTTATTTTAGTGCCAGGAATGTCTGTCTCGTTTAACCTGGACCCTATTTTGAAATTGGCATCTTTTGAAATTGTGTGAAATTGGCCAAATTGCCAATTTCTGACCACTTTATTGGGTAGTTCAAATTGGTAAATTGGCAGTTTCTTGTATTCAATTGATAGAACAAATGGAATTCTAGCGAAATAGCTAAAATTTTGGTAGACTAAAACATTGGAATGGGCCAAAAATAGGGCTCAAAGTGGGCGAAATCGCCAATGCGTTAACATCATCGATACCGGTAACTTTGCGAGAGCATAATTCCATTAGTTTTTCATCAAATTTCATACTTTTGGTGTCATTATGATCGGAAAAGGATTCTCTATCATTTCATTAGAAAAAATAAAAAAAAAAATTTCCAAAAGATTTTCGACCCTGAGAACGAGTTTGGGAGAGGGCCTGTCGACCCTGAAAGGGTTATGAGCCAAAATTTATTACAGTAATTAAAATGACTAACTTGTTAAGCCTGACATGGTGATGATAAGGGAGTGGAGTTCTCTTGTGGAAGTGGTAAGAGGCACTCCATAACTACATTCAAATGTAAATGCATTACTGTATGATGAAATCCAAGGAGTTAGGACAAATCACACAGAACTATTTATGGTGGATAGGCAGAACACAAGAGCTGAGACTCGGAGCCTGCCAATACAAAACTTCCTTAGGCAATATTGTAGAGTCAGTGAGAATGAAAGGTGGAGAAGAATTAGCCATACTTGTCTTAATATTCACTCAGAGTCTATTAGTCTTGGAGCTAATGTACGAAGCCCCACCAGAAGCAAGCAACCAGTGTTCTAATGTTTGGTTCCTGGTAAAGTAAGAGTGTAAGATAAGTGAATTAGGATGAGCAGAAGTTGGGAAATGTACAGGAAAAGCAACAGTAAGTACAGTGGTACCTCGACTTACGATATTTTTTCATTCCAGAATGCTGTTCAAGTGCCATTACCAAACGAATTTATCCCCATAAGGAATGATGTAAAATAGACTAGTCCTTTTAGACCCCCAAAATTACACTTACAAAAGCATTTAAAAAAATAAACTTACATAAAAGGGTGAGTTTGGGGACCATCGTAAGTCGAGGTACCACTGTATAATGGAATTTTGTAATGCTTTATTGTATGACTGAGACTGATCCCTCAGTTTACTACAATTTCCATTATCAACTTTATAATTTCTTCTGCTTGTAGTAATCATGAGATTATTGTAACTTGTCTAACAGTGCCAATTTAGAATCAGAAGCATGCACATCATAGATTGTGTTAGGAATAGAGAATGGAAACTACTGTAGTATAAGTTGATTATAATAAAAGATTCTATATAATCATATGCTATATAATAATGATATACTGTACGTATGTAGGAGAAACCTGTACTGGGTTCAAGGAATAACTGTACAAGTGACAGACTCACTGGTATCCTAGCATCTATTTTGCTATAAACAAAATAAATTGGTTGATTATAAGTTCACAGTTAATAGTATTCAATGCAGAAGATGGATTGAAAGAGATACGCTGTAGAATTGCATGAAAATAAAGTTAATAAAGAAGAACTGATTGGTCAGGAGGCTAGTAACCCTAAAGGCTTAAAACTTTACTATAGTTTTACAACTTAATTAACACGTGATCATAATAAATAGTTATGATGTACTCATGATACTTAACATATTTTGAACATAGGACAAATTTAGTATTAAAATATCCTGCAACATTCTCATAATGCCTACATTGCCAGAAAAAATGTCATCCTAGAATAACTTATAAAAAAAGAAGATTGATCATTCTGCTTACTACAGACTAGGGAAGATAACTGAAGCATGAGTGGCAGGATCAGCAGTTCTTGAGTGAGCCAGGTAACTTGAGCATTGCCATTGGAAGCTTGCTCCAGGCCCATGATTCTCAAATGCATTTAATATTAGATTACTGGCATATTTGACTGGTAGTTAGTGAACAGTATCACTAGTGAATATTCTATGCCAAAATATTTACAGTAGTTTCACATATTGTAAATAAATAATATGAAGTTGTATAAGTGTATCTTTGCTTGTTACTTATGTGAGACGAGCTTACATATTATCTGGGTAATCAGGATTAGTAATGTCTGAGGTCATTCTCTCCTAAGTGTACTGCTTGTTATTCATTGCTAGGTTCAAAAACCACTTTTATCACATGTTTAAATATTGTATAGTAAATGTGTATAGGATTTTTCTTTGCAATACTGTATATCAGTAGCCTGGGCAGTACTGTACATCTTGCACATAATATATTATAGTACATACTTACATTAATATCCATACATGATCCTGTGTCCCATTTTTACTTGAAATTAGAAACTGTTACAGGTGCTCTGATTCTCTTTCCAATGTAAATAGATACCCATTATCTTATGGCATTAACACCATTACATATATATCTAACAAATGTGTAAAGTGAGCACCAAAAAAAATTCATTACAATCCAAGAATTTGGGGATGACATAAGAAAAAAAAAAAACTGTAACCTACCATACATAAGACCTGGTCATGACAGGGAAAGAGATTACTATGAGGGGTGAATAAGGCAGCACCATGGTTGAGAAAGGATCATCTTCCCTACCTAGCTGAATGTAACAGTCACGGCAAGTTAGCTGTTTTTCATTAATGTGGTCCTGAACTCTCCTGGCAATGTTGCCAACTAATCAGGAAGAACCTGGCAAGGCCTGGCATGTTGACAAGATACCAGGAAGACCCTGGCAAGGCCTGGCATGGTGACAAGATACCAGGTGAGTACCAGAGTATCAGGAGGCATTGGTGAGATGTTATCATTATTGTCCCCAGAATTTTTTTTTTGGCATTTTGGTATGAAAAAACATGCACAAATTTTTATGTATATGTATGACATTAAACCAGCAATATTTATTGTGAAAGATTTTAAAATACTATAAATATACAATGTACAGTATATTTGTTAGCAAGTTTTCATTTAGTAATGCAGTACAGTCACTGCATTGTAAAAATAATGTATTTATTTCTTAAGGAATCTTTCTGAAATTCATATATATTAATGGCTGTACTTCATTTACATAAGTGTTTGATTTTCTGCAAATTTTTAAAGCACTATCATTGATCAATATTATTTTTTTAATTAAAGCTACTATACTAAAATTGCATATCACTTAGCTTTTATAAACATATCTACATTTTTTTTTCAACAAACCGGCCGTATCCCACCGAGGGATAGTGGCCCAAAAAGAAAAACAAAAGTTTCTCATTTTAGCGTTAGTAATGCATACAGGAGAAGGAGTTACTAGCCCCTTGCTCCCGGCATGTTAGCCGCCTCTCACGACACGCATGGCTTACGGAGGAAGAATTCTGTTCCACTTCCTGGAAGTCCAAGCTCCTCGCCCACAAAACCTCCTTTACCCCCTCCCTCCAACCTTTTCGCGGATGACCCCTACCCCGCCTTCCTTCCCAATAGATTTATACGCTCTCCAAGTCATTCTACTTTGTTTCATTCTCTCTAAATGACCAAACCACCTCAACAACCCCTCTTCAGGCATCTGATTAATATTACTTATAGTAACTCCACACCACCTAATTTCCACACTACGAATTCTCTGCATAATATTTACACCACACATTGCCCTTAGACAGGACATCTCCACTGCCTCCAGCCACCTCCTCGGTGCAGCGTTTACAACCAAAGCTTCACACCCATATAAGAGTGTTGGTACCACTATACTCTCGTACATTCCCTTTTTTGCCTCCATAGATAATGTTCTTTGTCTCCGCAAATATCTCAACGTACCACTCAGGTTTTTCCTTCATCAATTCTATGGTTTACTTCATAAACCCATCTGTTGATAAGTCAACTCCCGAATATCTGAAAACATTCAATTCCATACTCTCTCCCTCCAATGTGATATCCAATTTTTCTTTTATCTAAATTGTTTGATACTCTCATCACCTTACTCTTATCTATAACCACTTTCAACTTTCTACCTTTATACACCCTCCCAAACCTATTCCCTAACCTTTGCAACTTTTCTTTAGAATCCCTAAAAAGCACAGTATCATCAGCAAAAAGTAACTGTGTCAATTCCCATTTTGTATTTGATTCCCCATAATCCCACCCCTCTCCCCAACACCCTAGCATTTACTTCTTTTACAACCCACTCTATAAATATGTTAAAGAACCATGGTGACATTACACATCCCTGTCTAAGACCTACTTTTACTGGGAAGTAATCTCCCTCTCTCCTACACACCCTAACCTTAGCATCACTCTCCTCATAAAAACTCTTTACAGCATTTAGAAACTTACTACCTATTCCATACACTTACAACATCTGCCACATTGCTCCCCTATCCACTCTATCATATGCCTTTTCTAAATCAATAAAAGCAATGAAAATTTCCCTAAATTTATCTAAATACTGTTCACATATTTGCTTCAATGTAAACACCTGATCTGCACATCCCCTACCCATTCTAAAGCCTCCTTGCTCATCTGCAATCCCGCTCTCTGTCTTTCCTCTAATTCTTTCAATAATAACCCTACCATACACTTTACCTGGTATACTCGGTAAACTTCTTTCTTTCAACAGGTCGGCCGTTTCCCACGGAAGTGGGGTGGCCCAAAAGGAAAAACGAAAGTTTCTCCTTTTACATTTAGTAATATACGTATACAGGAGAAGGGGTTACTAGCCCCTTGCTCCCGGCATTTTAGTCACCTCTTATGACACGCATGACTTACAGAGGAAGAATTCTGTTCCACTTCCCCATGGAGAACTCGGTAAACTTATTCCCCTATAATTTTTACAATCTCTCTTGTCCCCCTTCCCTTCCCAATCCGTAGGTACTTTCCCCTCTTTCATGTATTTATTAAACAAAAATACCAACCACTCCAACACTACATTTCCCACTGCTTTTAACATTTGTCTCATGATCCCATCAGTTCCAGCTGCTTTACCCCCTTTCATTCTAGGTAATGCCTCACGCACTTTCCCCACACTTCCATCCTACTCTTTTTCACTCCTAAAAGATGTTATACCTCCCTGGCCAGTGCATGAAATTACTGCATCCCTTTCTTCATCGACATTTAAAAGTTCCTCAAAATATTCCTGCCATCTACCCAATACCTCCAGCTCCCCATCTACTAACTCCCCTACTCTGTTTTTAACTGACAAATCCATTCATTCCCTAGGCTTTCTTAACTTGTTTATCTCACTCCAAAAAATTTTCTTATTCTCAGCAAATTTTCTTGACAGTGCCTCTCCCTCTCTATCATTTACTCTCTTTTTGCACTCTCTCACCACTCTCTTCACCTTTCTTTTACTCTCCATATACTCTGCCCTTCTTATATAACTTCTGCTTTGTAAAAACCTCTCATAAGCTACCTTTTTCTCTTTTATCACACCCATTACCTCATCATTCCACCAATCACTCCTCTTTCCTCCTCCACCCACCCTCCTATAGCCACAAACTTCTGCCCCACATTCTGATACTGCATTTTTAAAACTATCCCAGCCCTCTTCAACCCCTCCTCCCCCCACTACCCATACTTGCACTAGCCCACCTTTCTGCCAAAAGTTACTTATATCTCACCCTAACTTCCTCCTCCCTTAGTTTATAAACTTTCACCTCTCTCTTACTGTTGCCATTTTCCTTTTGTCCCATCTACCTCTTACTGTAACTGTAGCTACAACTAGATAATTATCTGATATATCCGTTGCCCCTCTATAAACATGTACATCCTGAAGCTTACCCATCAACCTTCTGTCCATCAAGACATAATCTAACAAACTACTTTCATTATGTGCTATATCATATCTTGTATACTTACCCTCTTTTTCATAAAATATTTGTACTCATTACCAAACCTTTTTCTACACATAGTTCAATTAAAGGCTCTCCATTTTCATTTACCCTTGGCTTCCCAAATTTACCTACTACTCCTTCTACAATATTTTTACCCACTTCAGCATTTAGATCCCCAACCATAAGTACTCTCTCACTTGGTTCAAAATTCCCCACACACTCACTCAACATTTCCAAAAATCTCTCTCTCTCTACACTTCTCTTCTCCAGGTGCATAAACACTTACTATAACCTACTTTTCACATCCAACCCTTATTTTACTCCACATAATCCTTGAATTTATTCATTTATTTTCCTTCTTTTTTTTGCCATAACTTATCTTCTTCCTTAGTTCTAACTATTAGAAACCCCTGGCCTAATCCCATTTATTTCTCCCCACTGAAACTCTCCTACCCCCTTCAGCTTTGTTTCACTTAGAGCCAGGACATCCAGCTTCTTCTCATTTATAACATCCACAGTCATCTCTTTCTTATCATTTGCACTACAACCACGCACATTCAAACATCCCACTTTGATGGTTTTCTTCTTTTTCTTTTTAGTAAGCTATACGGGAAAAGGGGTTACTAGTCCTTTGCTCCCAGCAACACACTTGGCTTATGGAGGAAAGATTCTTATTACACTTCCCCATAGATGTGAAAGGAAAAGTAATAAGAACAAAAACTATTAAGATAAAATAAAATAAAACTCAGATGAGTGTGTATACATAAACGTGTACGTGCATGTGTAGTGTGACTTAAGTGTAAGTAGAAGTAGCAAGACGTACCCGAAATCTTGCATGTTTTTATTTATTTATTTATTAACACATCGGATGTTTCCCACCAGGGCAGGGTGGCCCGAAAAAGAAAAACTTTCATCATCATTCACTTCATCACTGTCTTACCAGAGACATGCTTACACTACAGTTATTAAATTGCAACATTAACACCCCTCCTTCAGAGTGCCGGCACTGTACTTCCGATCTCCAGGAATCAAGTCCAGCCTGCCAGTTTCCCTGAATCCCTTCGTCATGTTTATGAGACAGAATTTATAATCTGAAAAATTTCTTACTCTATTAACCTGAATAGGCTTAGTTCTTAAAAACTTTGTCACCTCAACTTTAACCCTTTGACTGTTTCGGTCGTATATATACGTCTTACGAACCAGTGTTTCAGACGTATATATACTAAAAAATTCTAGCGGCTTCAAATCAAGCGGGAGAAAGCTGGTAGGCCCACATATGAGAGAATGGGTCTGTGTGGTCTGTGTGCACTGTATAAAAAAAATCCTGCAGCACGCAGTGCATAATGAGAAAGAGGTGTATTTTCGTATACAGTCAACCCCCGGTTTTCGTTAGCATCGGAGTTCGTTAAGTTTTTCACAAAAATTTTGGCTTGGTGTTAACGAATCCGCTCGTTCATGATTCGTCCAGGACACGTATGCATGGCCTGAGCGGGCCCGGGCACTCCATTCAGCGTCAGTGTGCTATTGTTTACCAGCGAGTGACTGCCACCCACGCATTCATACCATACATTTTGTCATTATTCCAGTGTTTTTAGTGCTTGCAACTGCTAAATAAGCCACCATGGGCCCCAAGAAAGCTCCTAGTGCCAGCCCTGTGGTAAAGAGTGTAGCAGGGATGCAGGGAGTGTAGCATTCATGCAGGGAGTGTAGCAGGCATGCAGGGAGTGTAGCAGGCATGCAGGGAGTGTAGCAGGCATGCAGGGAGTGTAGCAGGTATGTAGGGAGTGTAGCAGGTATGTAGGGAGTGTAGCAGGCATGCAGGGAGTGTAGCAGGCATGCAGGGAGTGTAGCAGGCATGCAGGGAGTGTAGCAGGCATGCAGGGAGCATAGCAGGCATGCAGGGAGCATAGCAGGCATGCAGGGAGTGTAGCAGGAAGGCAAGGACTTGTTACCTGATGTCTTTATCGAAGGGGGTTTCCCTTCCAAACAATGAAAAAACTTCCATCCTCTCCCCTCCTCCCGTCTTCCACACATCAACAACTCTTCAATAAATGTAAGTGACATGTTATTGTACTATTATTTCTTTATTTCTCATTGTTTTGTGTGTAATTTAATGTCTATATGTTGTAACAAAATATTTTATTTTAATACTTTTGGGTGTCTGGAACGGATTAATTTTATTTTCATTATTTCTTATGGGGAAAATAGATTCGGAGTTCGTTATATTCGGTGTTCATTAAGCCCTCTGGAACGGATTAATCACGAAAACCGGAGGCTCACTGTAGTATTTATGGTTGTATTCTCTTTTTCGTGGTCTCATTTGATAGAATGGAAAACATATTACAGAAATAGAGATGATTTTGATTAGTTTCATGATGAAAATGACCTTGAAATTGAGCTCAAAGTAGTGGAAATGTTCGATTTTTGCCAATGTTCAAGAGTACACAAATCACGCCATGCGTCCAATACAAGTCAACTGGTGAGTCTAATATTCTTACACAAGTGCACTGATATTATTTATACCATTTTTACAATAATGCAGTAATCTGCATAACAGTAAATCATCTATTTTTTGTGTGAATAAAAAATAAAAATAGAAAGCAAAGAGTAATATAAGAGGGGGCCTAAAGATGTGACTAATGAATAGAGAAAATGTTATTTTAGTGCCAGGAATGTCTGCATTGTTTATTTTGGGCCCTATTTTGAAATTGACATCTTTTGTATTTTGCATGAAATTGGCCAAATTGCCAATTTCTGACCACTTTATTGGGTAGTTGAAATTGGTAAATTGGTGGTTTCTTGTACTCAGTCGATAGAACAAATAGAGTTCTAAAGAAATAGCTATGAGTTTGGTCGACTGTAACAATGGAATTGGCCGAAAATAGGGCTCAAATTCGGCGAAATCACCGATGCGTATATATATGTATCACCGACATCGCTAACTTCGCGAGTGTAATTCTGTAAGTTTTCCACCAAATTTCATACTTTTGGTGTCATTACCATCGGGAAAAGATTCTCAATCATTTCATAAGAAATTTTTTTTTTTTTTTTTTTTCCAAAATTTTGCGACATAGAATCACAGTTTCAGAATGGGGCCTCCAACAGTCAAAGGATTAAATCTATATTACAAGACTGATATATTATAAACTTCAAATAACTCTTGTCAGAGGCCTCAATTTTTGCTGTATGTACAGTATTCACAGCTTGATGAAAGTCATTCATGTTTATTATGCTTTTATTTATCATTAACTTGAATTTACCCGGTAATTACTCTTTTTTTTCACAGATGTGCTGTAATTAAATAATAATAAATACTTTCTTAAATTTATGTGGACATTATAAAAATAAACAGAAAGAGAGAACTGGGTATTTTTGTATAAATAATTATGATTTTGTGAGGCAGAAAAATCAATATGATAATACGTAGTGTTTTTATATACTATTATGGATTTATTGAGCATTATCATAACTGAATGCTCCTATTTGTTTATCTAATGAATTGGGTGAATTATTTTGGTCAGACTGGATTAGTGAAACTGATCTACCGAAGGAATGCAATATATCTACAGGGTACTATACATGAGACAATACATACTTTATTTATGCATTATACAATAATTGGTGTTAGTGCTAGTGGTGTAATATATGAATTTATAGTTTTCTAGCAATACAGATTTATTAAATATTTTCATGCAGCTTCTTTAATTTGTTTTAATATTTATTTTGCATCTTAATTGTCATCTAAATATCTCTAGTCAAATAAATTTGAGTTAAACCCTGAGAGATGCCTGTCTTGTCCATCAGTAGGTACCTGCTGTAATGATATTTGACACAAATACAGTGGTACCTCGGTTAGCGATATTAATCCATCACAGAGGGCGTATCTGTAACCGATTTTAGCGTTATCCAAATCAATTTTCCCCATAAGAAATAATGGAAATAAAATTAATCCATTCCAGACTTCCAAAAGTAGTAAAATAAAATATTTTTTAGAACTTTTTGACATTAAATAATACACAATTTTATGAACAATAAAGAAATACAGTGGTACCCCGACTTACGATGGTCCCCAAACACACCCTTTTATGTAAGTTTATTTTTTTAAATGCTTTTGTAAGTGTAATTTTGGGGGTCTAAAAGGACTAGTCTATTTTACATAATTTCTTATGGAGATAAATTCGTTTAGTAATGGCACTTGAACAGCATTCTGGAATGAAAAAATATCGTAAGTCGGGGTACCACTGTACATGTAAATATAGTACAATAACATGTCACTTACATTTATTGAAGAGTTGTTGATGTGTGGAAGACGGGAGGAGGGAAAAGGATGGAGTACGTAGTATGCTAGAGTTTGGAAGGGGAATCCCCTTCCATTAACACTGCAAGTACCAAGTTCTTTTCTGGGGTTACTGGCCTTTTTGTTTTAATGCCACTAAGACCAGGTTGAGAGTCACTGGACCCCTCTCTTAACAAAAAATCTGTCCAGGGAGCTCTGTGTCTGGCGATTCTTTAAAACATCCATCCCCCTCTTTAAGGGGGGCTCCTTGACGAGGTAAAGAGGCTATCGGTCTGAGGAATTGGACCTTTTGGTCTTCTTCCTCAGACCGAACCTAATTACCCCCCAATCCCCCCTTCCCTATCCCATCTCCTCCATCCTCCCTTTTTCCCTTTCCTCCTCTTCCTCCTCATCCCTCCCTTAGTTCCTTTCCAGTTTTACCCTGGGAGCTTCTCTCCTCAGGCATTCTAGTTCCTAGGTAGGGGGAAGGGTATCGTGGTCCATCCCATTCCATTGAGGTCCTTGGCGGTGGTGTAGTTTGCCGTGGAATCTGGATCGCCTGGGGATGTCCCGATCCCTCTCCGGTCACCCGGGGGGTGGCCTTGGGTATCTTTCGGGCGACGGGTGTATCTCTGGAGGCCACCTTTCGGATTCCGGGGTGGTGACCGAAGCGGTATGCTTTGTGGTGGATATCCGGCGCCCTCTTTTGTCTGCCGAGATGGCTCGGTGGATGTGAGGTTGCTATCCCGGATTGCTGGTTTACTGGCATGAAGGGTAGGGTATGGCACGGGTTCCATGCAGCATCTGCACTACTTGCGGTGTTGAGGTCCTCTTGGGCGCGGAGAGGGATTTACGCTCCCTTTCATTCCTCCTAGGAGCTATTCCTCCACGTTCCCCCCTTTTTTTATTCTTTTTTTTTTTTCTTTTTTTTTTCTTAAAAATAAAAAGAAAGAAGTATCCTAATCATGGCTGACCCAATCCATGAACCCACTACCCCTGGGCCCCTTCCTGATACCGCACCCAGTACTGACTGCCTCATTAACGGACAACTCTTTGGACACCTCTCATGCCCCTGTACCTCTTGCTGGTGCCGGTTCGTCACCTGCTTCAGGTACCGAGGTTCTGACCCCCTTTTGACATATCTGACCTTCGCTCTTCTCTGACCTTGATTCCGGCTTTGACAATTTTCGAATCGCTCGCCCGTCTCCCATCGGACCACCCCCGGTCCCACACAAAAACGACCAAGACCCACACATGACGATTCGACACTCCCTTCTCGTTCATCGCAGAAACGACCAGCTCGTCACGCACTCCCCTTAAACTCTCTGTTTCAAACCACTCAATGGACGAAGTTTTTTACTCTGCGACCGACTTCTCCTAATACCTATCTTTCAGACCATAGTATTGGTAAAGCTCTGCTACGCCATGTTGGTAAAGACATCTCATTTCACGCTCTCAAGAGCGGCACTCGCATCATCACGGTCCAGAATGCTGGCCAAGCTCGCGATCTTTCTCTTCTTACGACCATTGACACTACACCGGTTACTATTGACAAGCACCATTCCCTCAATTCTTGTTGTG
>WNWK01031667.1:0-22538 GCA_009830355.1 Cherax destructor
CTCCCTCAGTCCCTTCTACCTCGATCTCTTGCTACCCTCCTCCCTGCACTATCCACCGTCATCTTGCACTCCATACCCTACTAATCGTCCATCTCCCTCTTACAACCCACTCTCCCTGCATCCTACAATAACCTGCAGCGCTGTATAACCCCTGTGGTTTAGCGCTTCTATTTGATTATAATAATAATAATAATAATAATCTACAATAATAGCTATGATTTTCGTAGACTGAGACTATGGAATTGGCCGAAAATAGGGCTCAAAGTGGGCGAAATCGCCAATGCGTAAATATCTTCGATACCGCTAACTTTGCGAGAGCATAATTCCGTTAGTTTTTCACCAAATTTCATACTTTTGGTGGCGTTATGATCGGAAAAAGATGCTCTATCATTTCATAAGAAAAAATAATTTATTTTTTTTCCGAAAATGTTTCGACCCTGAGAGAGAGTTAAGAATCGAGGTCTCGACCCTGAAAGGGTTAATCTGCAAGCAGACTTAAGAACTTGCCCTCATTTATGTAGGATAATGTAGTGAGAGTTTACTGATGTGTATAAAGATGGCTCAAAGTGAATGTATGAAACTACTCAGCATATTATTGGTACAGTAGTGGATTTTTTAACTCGAGTCATTTCCTACTAAGGCATGGTGACCTTAGTTCTGGCTGCCATTCCAGAATTATTATAATCATGGGGGAGCACTAAACCTGTAGGATTATACAGCACATGTGGGGGGAGGGGGGATGGAAGGTATTCAGGCTCAATTCAGAGAACTGGAGCACAGATGAAATTCCCTAGATCAAGAGCCCCTCACCAGTATCAAGGAACCTCCCTTGAGGGGACCTTTCCAGAATGGCATAGAACAATATCAGAGTCAACTTTGTGGGAAGTGCCTTGATACTAGTGAAGGGCTCTTGATCCAAGAAATGATTGATGTTTTCCCTTAATTTACTCAAATGTAATTACCTCATTCCCTAGGCATGTATGACCCCTATGGGTTTAATACTTTCTGAATACAATAATATTGGGGCCCATTGTTGACCCAACAAACTTCAATTCAACTTTTCAAATACAGGCACTGTACCTCTAAACTTAAGTCTGGCTAACTGGTTTTCCTAAAACCCTTCTTAATATTATACAGTGGACCCCCGGTATTCGTGATGCTCCAAACTCGAACAATTATGTAAGTGTATTTTTGTAAGTGCTTTTGTAAATGTATTTTTTGGGGTCTAAAAGGACTAGTCTAATTTACATTATTCCTTATGGGAATAAATTTGTTTGGTAATGGCACTTGAACAGCATTCTTGAACGAAAAAATCACAAAAACCGGGGGTCCACTGTACCTGTATTACCTTACACTCCAACAGCAAGTCACATTCACCATACCACTTGCCTTACACATGTACTGTGCCTGCTGAAAGTTAAAGTCCTTACTTTTCATCCCTTTTGTGGGTGCCCCTTACCACTTATTCCATCCATCTCAGCTTTATACAACCTTTTCATGAACTTAGATCTAATTTCAAGATCTTTCAGTCTTCCACAGGAAGGCCCTATAATATTTTCAATGGTGACCCAGCACCTTGATTGTTGGCAAAGTTGATCCTAGTTAGTAACAAACAAACTATTTTTACCCAATCCATAGTTGCACTTATGGCCATCTTTCCTTCAATGCTGTTATGGGAAATTAGTATCCAGCACCTCAATGAGGACTGTCAGTTTGTGCTGATAGTTAAACATCTTTTAATTACATAATCCTTTGATGACAGTTCCTTTACATACATAGTGGGAGGATAATGGTCTACACTGTGGCTATGTTTGGGCTCCCTCAAGGTGCATGATGTACTGAGGCTAAATTAAGCGTTGCCTTGTGTATTTGCTGTGTTCAATGACCCATATATAGTGGACCCCCGGTTTTCGTAATGCTCCAAACTCGAACAATTATGTAAGTGCTTTTGTAAGTGTATATTTAGGGGTCTAAAAGGACTAGTCTAATTTACATTATTCCTTATGGGAACAAATTCGTTTGGTAACAGCACTTGAACAGCATTCTGGAACGAATAAATCACGAACACGGGGGGTCCACTGTACTTCTTATTTCTGCTTACTTCAGAAATTGAGCCTGCCTGTGCAGCTGCAGTCCTTGGATGGGTGATGCACTGCCCCCATGTGGGAAGAGCTAAACCCTTAGGGATCATTCAGCTCCTGGGGTATTGGGAGGCAAGAACATTCAATCCAAGGAAGAGGATAGGTTAAATTCCTTGGATCATGAGCCCCTCACCAGAATTACGGCATTTTTTGAGGGGTGGGAATATTATAGAGGTCAAACTGGAGTTTGGAGTCATGCATTATTCATCATTGTCTGGTGGGGTGGTATAATTGGCTAATGCCAAGTGAGAATCAGAGGGCAGGAACACTTTTGGTCCTAGAGCTGACACATAGTCTTCTGTTGGGCATTTGCATATACAGTGGACCCCCGAGTTTCGTAAACCCCAGAAATCGTACATTTATGTAAGTATAATATTGTAAGTGCTTGTGGAAAAGTATTTTTGGGGGTCTGAAATAGACTAACCTACGTGAAATTTTTCCTTAAGGGAGTAAATTCGTTCGGTAATGGCACTTGAGCAGACTTCAGGAGTGAAGTTTTTACGAAACTCGGGGGTCCACTGTATGTATGTATCTCTCTTAGCTTTAGGGACTCCCATTGTTGGCCATGATGGGTGGAGATATGGGGAACTGAAGTTTAAATTATCATTTTTTTACGAATATTGTTTGATTCCTGCGCACTGTCTCTGACTACAACTCTTGTTTCTCCTAACTTGTGAAGATGATTTGCAGATTATCCTCATGACCTCTACATGAGGTGTATGGCCCACATATACCTGGTCAAAAATGTTTACACTTCATTTAAGTGAAGCTTCGGGTGTGCTACATAATTTTAAAGTTAGCCAAGTCATCCTGGCAGCGGCTGGCTCAAACGTCACTTTCCATATTCAACACCACATGGTATGTGTGGTGTTGGTTAATGATTATCCTCCTCCAGTTGTTTTATCTGCAGGCATGTTGCCCCTGTAGTGACAGTCTACTGTACTTTCTCTCCACAAACCAGTTATGTCAGGTTGTGATCCTTCTCACAGTAGATACCATAGCTCATACTACAGTAGTTCCACTTGCAGATTGGTGAAACATATAGTTAACAGTGGACTAGAGTGGTACAGTATTTGGCGACCCACAGCTATCTTATCTTCACATTAATTTGGATAGAGGCCATTTCTCTATTGATTCTCTACTCTGGCTTGATCTGTACATTCATGATGCCTTTGTCGAAGGTTGTGTTGTAGTAATCTTTTGACTTGGAAAAGCCTCATGACACTACATGGCAGACATTATCCAGGTCCATTATTTTGGCCTACAAGATCAACTTCCGTTTTTTTCAAGGCCTTTGTGACAGTAACACTATAGTGTATCTTGATCAATAAGAACAAAGTCTGGTGATCCAGACTGTACAAACAGAAGGTATTCCACAAGGGTGTTCTTAGCACACCTTTGTTACATACGTAGTAGGTTGGTAGACAGCAACCGCCCAGGGAGATACTACCGTCCTGCCAAGTGAGTGTAAAACGTAAGCCTGTAATTGTTTTACATGATGGTAGGATTGCTGGTGTCTTTTTTCTGTCTCATAAACATGCAAGATTTCAGGTACGTCTTGTTACTTCTACTTACACTTAGGTCACATTACACATTCATGTACAAGCATATATATACACACCCCTCTGGGTTTTCTTCTATTTTCTTACTAGTTCTTGTTCGTATTTCCTCTTATCTCCATGGGGAAGTGGAACAGAATTCTTCCTCCGTAAGCCATGCGTATCGTAAGAGTCGACTAAAATGCCAGGAGCAAGGGGCTAGTAACACCTTCTCCTGTATACATACATTACTAAAGTTAAAAAGAGAAACTTTTGTTTTTCTCTTTGGGCCACCCCACCTTGGTGGGAAACGGCCGATTTGTTGAAAGATGATGATCTGCATTTCTGCTTATCTCATCCCTTCTTTTGTTGTAGTTTCTTTTTCTCAGAAATCTGATACAAGGTCTTTGGAGTTTTGACTCTGCATTCCTCCTCCTCTGCATTTAATGCTGGCTGCGTCGCCTCTTTAGGTAGTAGTACATAGTGATTTTGTCTTTTGCTGCGTCCCTGGTCATTCTGGTCTTCAGGGCAATAAAATTGCAGACTCCTCTGCACATTCCATGGTTCATGAACTGTTGCACTCAGGGATATGCCCTTAGACTATATTTTACTTTTGTCTCTGAGCATCTGGGATTGATGGCTATGTCTTTGGTCTGGGTTGAGAGAACATTATTAATTAAACCACAGTTGAGTTTATGGTTGATTTCTTTTCATCACTAACATGTTTGGGAAATGGTTCTTGCACATTGCCAGTGCATAACTTGCACACAGCTATCACATGGAGAGGCACCCAGCACCTTCCTGTCATACTTTTTTGATTGTGCTATTCATCAAAGAGCACTAATTCATTTCTGGTCTTTTTTTTCTTTTAGTGTCTGGTCTCCCTCACTGTGCCTGCCTACTCTTCTTTTTGGAAAGCCCTACCTGCAATGGAGACACACTATGACTTTTTAACTGAAACTGACAAGTTCACCCTTCACACAGCTTCCCTTGTCTGATAGCTTCCTTTAGTCTTGCAGTGTTTTATGAGCCATATGGATTTGGTGCATTTTGAGAATACAATAGTAATTATAATACAGCCTCTCCTCACTTAATGATGGAGTTCTGTTCCTAAGACCACATTGGTAAACAAATTCGTCGCTAAGTGAGGAGCATACTATAATGGTTGTGGGTTTGTGTCGACCATCTTTGATATTGTTTTAATGTCACCTTTGTACCATTTATAACATTTCTGGTATATTTTAAAATGTTTATACAGTAGTGTACTGTATATTGTAATAAAATATAGAAAATCAGCTCTAATATACATTATTTAGGTATGTATACTGGTCAAAGAGCCTGTCGTAAGTCCGAGTCATCGGTAAACGAGTACATCGCTAAGTGAGGAGAGGCTGTAATAATAATAACTATTTTTTTAATTGTCCTACTTACCAAAGAGCATGTAGACCTTGTTCCCAATCTCTCCTTCACTCTAGGTCTCCTCAAGGGAGGTTCCTTGATGCTGGTGAGGGGGCTCTTGATTTCAGGAATTGGACCTGTGCTCCAATTTCTTGATCTGAGAAAATGTCTTCTATTCCCCAGTTGTATGACCCTGACAGGTTTAGTGTTCTCATGAATTTCATTCTAGGTTGTAAAAAGACAATGCAGAGAGGTCTTCATTGGTATGTTTCACCCACAAGTGAGTGTTATCAAGTACATGTACTTGATGGTGAAATGTAGCAATAAAGACATGACTGCATTAAGTGTCTTTGCTATCTGTTGGTATTACACCTTTACTGAGTATAAATACTTCACTCTAGATACAGGAGTCCCACCTATAATGCAGATTTTCTCTTATGGGTTTAGCCCTTATCATGAATATAATAATACAGTGGAACCCCGAGTAACGAACACCCCGGAAATCGTACAATTATTTAAGTATAATATTGTAAGTGCTTTTGTAAGTGTATTTTTGGGGGTCTGGAATGGACTAACCTACTTGACATTATTTCTTAAGGGAGTAAATTCGTTCGGTAATGGCACTTGAGCAGACTTCTGGAATGAAGTTTTTACGTTACTCGGGGTTTTACTGTAATAATAATTATAATAATTAATAATAATTTATAATAATCAGGAGGAGGTGCGGGATTACCAAAACTATTATCCAGAGGGCTGAAGAGGGGTTGTTGAGGTGGTTCGGACATGTAGAGAGGGTGGAACAAAATAGAATGACTTTGAGAGTGTATAAATCTGTAGTGGAGGGAAGGCAGCGTAGGGGTCGGACTAGGAAAGGTTGGAGGGAGGGGGGTAAAGGAGGTTTTGTGTGCGAGTGGCTTGGACTTCCAGCAAGCATGCGTGAGCGTGTTAGGAGCGAATGGAGACAAATGGTTTTTAGTATTTGACTTGCTGTTGGAGTGTGACCAAGGTAACATTTATGAAGGGATTCAGGGAAACCGGCAGGCCAGACTTGAGTCCTGGAGATGGGAAGTACAGTAGTATCTGCACTCTGAAGGAGGGGTGTTAATGTTACAGTTTTATAACTGTAGTGTAAGTGCGCCTCTGGCAAGACAGTGATGGAGTGAATGATGAAAGTTTTTCTTTTTTGGGCCACTCTACCTTGGTGGCAGACAGCCAATGTGTTAATAAATAAATAAAAAATAATAATAATCATCATCAGGATGTAGATTCTTTAGGATTTTTTAATTGAAAGTAACGTATTACACCAATTGTAACCACTCTCATGCACCAACCCCTTAACATTGCAGAGTACTGAATGACTCAGATGAGTTTGTCATTTTTTTTATTGATATACGTACAGTAAAACCTCAGTACTATAATGGATGCCTATGCAGCAGAATTCAGATAAAGTATAAAAAATATGGCCACAAAGACTCGGGAAATCTGCTGTATGCGGGTGTCTGATAGTGTCATCGAAGCAGTGGACTGTCCTCTGCATTGGGTATTTGTCCATATGGTATGTGTACAGTAGTGTTATTGATGCATTGAACCAAGTCCGCTGTATTGCATGTTTGTCCAGTACTGGCCAGAGTGGCTGCGAGTGCTCTCATACAGCATCCCACTTTCCCTGGGTTTACTTAATAGCATTTAATGTACAGTGTTATGGTTGCTACTGCAAGTGATGGTGCCAAGAAGTGAGAATCTGAGTATTAAGCAGGGATTTGAACCAGTGAGGAAGGTGCGTCTGGCTTGTTGGTGATGCATGTGTGTGGAGTATGGCATAGCATAGCAGTGTCTGATATCAATAGAAGCAAGGACAGACTTACAGCATATGCTCTAGAATTTAGTGTAGTGGCTAGCCAAAAAAAAATTCATAAGTTGGTGCTAGGAAGCATATGAAAATGGCCAAAGATACAAGGGGCTCATCTATCCACCAGGAAAGATAAGAATTACTGTACAGTGGACCCCCGAGTATCGTAAAAACTTCATTCCAGAATCCTGCTCAAGTGCCATTACCGAACGAATTTACTCCCTTAAGAAATAATGTCACTTAGGTTAGTCTATTTCAGACCCCCAAAAATACACTTCCACAAGCACTTACAATATTATACTTACATAATTGTACGATTTCCGGGGTGTACGTAACTCGGGGGTCCACTGTACTCTACTTTTAACTCTTCTATTTTCAAGTAATTTACTCTACTGTACTGATTATAATTTATTCTTAGTACATGTATATGTTCAGTATTATTGATGCAGTAGATTAAGTCGGCTGCATGGAGCATTTGTCTTGTCTGGTAGTATCAGTGGTGCAGCAGACCTAGTCCGCTGCACCGTGTGCTTGAATGCAACAGATTTTCAATTTTACAAACACACCCTTTTCCTATTAGTCCATTGTACTGAGGTTTTGACTGTTCTACTGTATAATAATGATAATCTTCAATTTTTTTCTTTCAAACTTATAGCTGTTAAATATTTGTGTAGAAAGTGTTTGAAAATTAATTTGTTAGGGAATGAATGGTTGCATTATTGTTGTTTGGAATATTGTATTAGTAGAGGTGCAGTACAAATATCCCATTAAGTATGTAAAGATTTACCTTCTATAACTACTGCAATGCTGTATTTCTATTGTAGGTTGGTTAAAATATTGTTTCTGTTAACTTTTCCTAAATTCCTTTTTTGGACAAGCACCTCCACATCCACAGACATTGGATAATTTTTTATTTTTTTCATTTTTTTTTTGTTGCATCTTCCAGTTTTCCCCTCTTTGTTACTACAGTGGACCCCCGAGTTTCGTAAACCCTGGAAATCGTACAATTATGTAAGTATAATATAGTCAGTGTTTGTGAAAGTGTATTTTTGGGGGTCTGAAATAGACTAACCTACGTGACATTTTTCCTTAAAGGAGTAAATTCGTTCGGTAATTGCACTTGAGCAGACTTCAGGAGTGAAGTTTTTACGAAACTCGGGGGTCCACTGTACTGTGAAAACTCTCATTAACGGATTTTGGCAGTTTCAGACAAAATTGGCCGGACAAAGTAATTATTGGACAAAATGGATAAAAGTCCATAACTCCACATTTTTGACCATAGCGATAATGTTCAGTTGCTTTTTGAAGTACCTCGCCAAGTTCACTAACTGATGTTTGTCTGGCAGGGGCCAAAGCGGCCATGTCCAGGACCTTCCCATTTTCATTGTTTCCTGAGCCATAGGTCACTCATGCTAGTTTGTTTGTGCTCACTCTCACATACACTCATTATTCAGTCTAATTTTCCCTGGATTTTGAGCATTTTGTAACTTATTAACCCTTTGAGGGTTGAGACCCCCGATCATACTTGTTTTCTAGGTCAAAAAATATTTGAAAAAGAAAAAAAAAAAAATTCTTATGAAATGAAAGATAATCTTTTCCCGATCGTAATGACACCAAAAATATGAAAATTGATGGAAAACTTACGGAATTATGCTCTCATGAAGTTAGGGGTCTCGACGATATTTATGCATCGGCGATTTCACCCACTTTGAGCTCTATTTTCGGCCAATTCCAATGTTCCAGTTGACTAAAATCATAGCTATTTTGCTAGAACTTCATTTGTTCTATCGATTGAGTACAAGAAACCGCCCATTTACTGATTTCAAGTACCCAATAAAGTGGTCAGAAATTGGCAATTTGGCCAGTTTCACACAAATTTCAAAAGATGCCAATTTCAAAATAGGGTCCAGAATAAACAAGACGGACATTCCTGGCACTAAAATAACATTTTCTCTGTTCATTATTCATGTCTCCAAGCCCCTCTTATATTACTCTTGCTTTCCATTTTGAATTTTTATTCTCACAAAAAATAGACTTGCCGTTATGCAGACTACTGCATTATTGTAAAAACGGTATAAATAATATCAGCGCACTTGTGAAAGAATATTAGACTCATCGGTTGACGTGTATTGGACGCGTGGCGTGATTTGTTTACTCTTGAACATTGGCAAAAATCGAAAATTTCCGCTACTTTGGGCCGCGCTGTATAACCCCTGTGATTTAGCGCTTCTTTTTTATTATAATAATAATCTGCTACTTTGAGCCCAATTTCAAAGTACATGTATGTACTTTCCATCATGAAACCAATCAAAATCATCTCTATTTCTGTAATATATCTTCCATTCTATCAAATGAGACCAAGAAAACGAGAATACAACCATAAATACCATACAAAAATACACTACAAAGTCACTATTTTAAACCAAAACCATGGTCAGTTTTTTTTTCTCATTATGCACTGCGTGCTTCATGATTTTTTTTTATACTGTGCACACTGACCATGCAGACCCATTCTTATCATATGTAGGCCTACCAGCTTTCTTCCACCAGATTTGAAGGCACTAGAATTTACGCGTAAAAGTACGTGACCAACCCTGGCTGTTATGACGTACTGTATATGTACGTGACTGACCCTCAAAGGGTTAACATATTAAGTAACGTGCATCAATGGCTTCTAAAGCAAGTGGTAGTGCCAAGAGAAAACACGTTCTCAGAAATCTACATGTCGGTCATCTACATCTGCTCAGCCATCTACATAATCTCATTTATCTACATTATTTTCACTAGTAGTTTTATAGCTCCTGTGACTCAGAATAAGTTATTCTAGGTCATTGCATTCTTCATACACAACCAAATGTCACCCATCTCTGTACAAACATTGCATTACATGGAAATAAATATTTGACTGACTTTCATCACAGCATTTTAAACATCTGTCCATCATAAAAAGATAAGTAAAAGTACTGTAAATTATGTAGAGTACTGTACTGTACTACTAGACATTACAATGCCTGTATTCTTAGTGAACAGTTGTCTTCTGCGTCAGCGGACCAGGTCCACTACCTCAGAAGACAACCAGACTATCATGAAATACGTACAGTGGACCCCCGACTTTCGAACATTCTTTATTCCAGAATGCTGTTCAAGTGCTGTTACCAAACGAATTTATTCCCATAAGGAATGAAGTAAATTAGATTAGTCCATTTCAGACCCTCAAAAATACACTTATAAAAGCACTTACAATAATAAACTTACATAAAAGGGCGAGTTTGGAGTGTTCGAATAGCGAGGGTCCACTGTATTAATTTCATAATTCGGGAGTTTCTGACAATTCGGCGTTATCATACACCCAACTAGTCTGTCAATGAGAGGTTTTACTGTACTTTTAAGGTAGTCTATATAATATTAACATGTTTTGCAATGTAAATAGGCATGGTAATATCCTGTACATGGTAGAATATTCATAATAGTACTAGAGTTATTTTGAATGTTGATAAGAATTAACAATTAGCTTGGTTGAATTGGCTAAAAAATCAGTATTTGGGAGGATTCTAGTGTGTGTGTCTTTGTTCTAGTAATTTAGAGTTTAGGTAAATGGAGAATTTAGCAAAGCAGAAACCTAATTCTGATAAATTGTTTCTAAGAAATTTGTATTATTGTATACATTGCAAATTTATAAGTTAAATAACACAAATGCAATTTCACTGTTTTGATTAACAATATAATGATCTTCATTTGCTTAAGTTTAAAAGTATTTTTCTGATAATTTTCAACATGTGAAATTATTAGAAACTATATTTACCTGTAAGAAGTAAATATTTGTGTAAAAGCATGTACTGTATATTAATATATGGAGGAGAAATGACTGGAACAAAGTGCAAACTGCATGATTCCTTTTTGCTTATTTTAATGCCTTGCTGCAATATGTTTACACCAGTCTTGTAACTCAATGTTTGCTATCTCACTCCATCAATTACTAAAGCTAGGAAATAGTAAATATTTTAGCAGAAAATTTTATATGAATGGTACTATAAAACTTTAGCCGTTTATACATTATAATAATTTGTGGAAAATTTCCCTACTTTTGCCACCTTCTAAAGCAAGTTTAATGCTGTTTTCCATTGTACCTGATAGAGACATATATGAAAGTTCTGCTTTTTTGAGAATGTTACATAAATAAATAAATAATTATTTAATGTCTTTTATTAATACAGCAGAACTTTATTTTTTTTAATAATTTATGAGTATGGTCATTAGAATTTCCTTAGTACACTACTAAACAGGTTGGCATCAATGGGATTTAAATTTTTTTCAACCTTTGATCGAGGCTCGCATACTGTGCACACTACACTATACTGTACAGTGTAACTTTTCTCTAGAAAGGCTGTATGACCCTGGTGGTTTAGCACTTAGTTTTGATCATAATAATTCTCTAGTGTGATACTGTGCAGAATTTTTTAAATGTTTGATTCAAACTTAATTTGTTGGGAACAAGGTAATAAAATCTTGAAGATTTTATCAAGTAAACTCATTTTTTAAATCTATATTAAGTTCTGTATCTCCGTCTTACATCACTTACTTTATTAGCTTCTGATGATAATTTGGAGGCAACATCATTATCTTAAACTTGTGCTATTTATAAATGAATGGAGTCAAATACATAATCTGTGGACCATATCAGTGCAACAAGCTTTCAAGTACAGTGGAACCTCAGTTTTCGTGATTAATCCGTTCTAAAAAGTCTGACAAAAACCGAATCGTACGAAAACTGAAGCAATATTTCCCATAAGAAAAATGTAAATCCAATTAATCCGTTCCAGACACCCAAAAATACTAACAAAAATACATTTTATGAAGAATAACTATAGTTCACATACAGAAAACAATGAGAAATAAATATAAATGACTACTGAAATGGATAAATGAACATTTAACATCACTTTTACCTTTATTGAAGACTTTTGTTGGCATATGGAAGACGGTGAGGAGGAGAGGTTATTGTTTGGAAGGGAAATCCCCTTCCATAAGGACTTCAGGTATCAAGGCCCTATCCGGGGATACTTCCCTTCTTTGTCTTTTACTGGCACCAGGACCAGCTTGAGAGTCACTGTACCTCTGTCGCACAAAAAATCTGTCCACAGAGGTCTGTTTCTGGCGTCTCTAAGATTTGCCTAAAATGGGACAAGGTATTGTCATTGAACATGTTGCAGACACGGCTTGCAACAGCTTTGTTAGGGTGATATTTCTCCACAAAACTTGGCAATTCACTTCACTTTGCACACATATCCTTAATCACTGAAGAAGGCACATTCTCCTCAACGAGAAACAAAGGCATACTGAGTAACGAACGCATGGGATGCTTTGTGTGGACGCTTGAGTGGCTGAGTCACGTGGATATGTTTGGTATGGACCTTTTTCAACTCTACAAAAACCGAACAGATGTACGAAAACTGGGACAAAATTTTGACGAAAAGTCGTCGAAAACCAAATCCTACAAAAACTGAGGTTCCACTGTATTGTGAAACATTTAGGATATACAGGATAGGCTAGGTAAGCTTTGTCAGGAAACAGGACGAGTGTTTCCTGACACAGGTGGAGCTTTTGGTCATCTGACCAAGGCCTTCCACTGGCTTATCAGTCCACTCCTTTATTATAATAACCATTTTTATTATTAATATAAGATATACAGGAGATACTCATCTTGCTTCTTGAAACTGAGCTCAAAGTAGTGGAAATTTTCGATTTTTGCTGATTTTCTGGAGGATGGGTAAGACCCCCCCTAAAACCCTGTCTGTTTTGTGGGTTTGTAATAAGTCGGATTCAATTACCAGGATGCTGTAAACCATGACCAAATTTTCCTGGTTATATTTTATTCTCCAAGAAACTGAGTAAACTTATTTTAGTGTTAATAAGAATTCAAAATGGAAGGCAAGTGTAATATAGGAGAGGCTTAAGGACGTGATTATTGAACAGAGGAAATGCTTTAGTGCAAGGAATATCTACAAATGTTTATGGACTATTTTTAAAGTTGTATTTTTTTAATTGTGTAAAATTGACCCAATTACCGACTTCTGTACACTTTATAGGGTATTTGAAATATCTGAATGGGCGTTTTCTTGCACTCAATCAATAGATTGAAAGGAATACTAGCAAAATAACCAAGAATTTGGTTGAAAAGAACAATGTAATTGGCTTAAAATATGACTCAAGGTGGGCAAAATCGCCGATGCATAAATTGTGCCAAGCCTGCAAATTTTGCACCAGCATAAGTCCATAAGTTTTTCATCAAATGTTGTACTTTCAGTATGATTACCTTTAGAAAAAGATTTCCTACCATTTCCAAAGAAAAAATAATAATAAAAAAGTGGACACGAACAATATTAATTTCAGGGATCTGGACAGTGAAAGGGTTAAATAAAAATTTAATTCCAATTGGTGGTACATTATTTTGTGAATTTGACATTATTGTTTTTAAAAATAGTCTTACCTCTGTACTTACGTCTTCCATACACAAAACTAGGTCATCCTTGTATGGTGATGGATGATTCCTTGGAATTAGCTTGGAGTGTCCACTCTTTCCCAAATATTCCGAGGACAAAGAACCCAGTACAGTGGACCCCCAAGTAACGAACATCCCGGAAATCGTACAACTATGTAAGTATAATATTGTAAGTGCTTGTGGAAGTGTATTTTTGGGGGTCTGAAATAGACTAACCTACATGACATTATTCCTTAAGGGAGTAAATTCGTTTGGTAATGGCACTTGAGCAGGCTTCTGGAATGAAGTTTTACGTTAATCGGGGGTCCACTGTACAGTGGTGTCCCAAGTTTCGGCCATAATTCATTCCAGAAGGCTGTTCGATTGCTGTTACTGAATGAATTTGTTCCCATAAGGAATAATGTAAATTAGATTAGTCCGTTTCAGACCCCCAAAAATACACTTACAAAAGCACTTACAATAATATACAGTGGACCCTGGTTTACGTTATTAATTCGTTCCAGAATGCTGTTCAAGTGCCTTTACCAATCGAATTTATTCCCGTAAGGAATAATGTAAATTAGATTAGTCCTTTTAGACCCCCAAAAATACACTTACAAAAGCACTTATAAAAATACACTTACATGATTGTTCGAGTTTGGAAGTGAACTTAAACCGGGGGTCCACTGTACTTACATAATTGTTCGAGTTGGGACCTGTATGAAACTCGGGGTACCACTGTATTTTTTTGCTTAACAAAATTTGAGAGATGTACAACCCCAAGAGGTTAAGCATTTTTCATACTTAAATCATAACCTGTTTACACTTCAGCACTGAATTAACATTACTGTTACAACTCAATTCCTCAATATCATATAGGCAAATATTCCCCATCTGATTAACAGAAAACTTGAGATACGAATATTCTTGCTCAACATAATTTTTCATTTATGTTTAGCATAAACTTCTAGTCAACAGTGCAGAAAAAATTGATCAATAAAATTTTCCTAAATTATTTTAAATAGCTACATAAAAATTGTTTGGTACCTGAAAACAGTCAAAAATCATAAAGTCAGGAAGTTAATATATTTTTATCTTTGTTGCCAATATTATGATTCCAGATGTAATAATTTAAATTTTTTTGCTCTGTTTACCTGTAACTAGTTTTGAGGGTTTTACACTCGTAGCCTCATCTAAGACGAGGATTCCTTGTTAACTGCTTGATGAACTAGGCTATTGCTTCTAGCAGTACACTGGCCAACATGGTTATGATGGCCAGCACAGTGGCTAACATAGCTACCAGAGCCTGGCTGATCTGGCATTTGAAGGTCGTGGTTATTTCCTCTTGAAAATCTTTGCCTTTGTTCTGGCAATATTTCTTATATCTGCTTGTAGATAAAATAAATATTCCCAGAAGTTGATATAGTGTTCTGTAATTGTGCTTATACAACTGCTTTACAATGGGTTTATTTTTACATTTCTTCCCATATCTCTCCAGAAGCAAGAGATTGAGTGAATGACAGTAAATGTGTTTCCTTTTTTGGGGGAGGGGGGGTCACTCTGCTGTGGTGGGAGACAGCTAGTGTGTAAAAAAAAAAAAAAAAAAAAAAAGAGTATGTTAGGGTAGTGCATAGTCATCTCTTGATGGAACAAATTATTAGTTTCTGAGGGTTACAGGATAAATTATCTATAGATTTTGCTGAACCCAATGTATTCTAATCTGAGCAGAAGTTTTGGAAACTGACAGTTTTTTAAAGTCACTATTTTCATAATCATAGCACCTTTTGTCATGAAACAACTCTTATAGTGAATCCCAATATATTGATCTCCCAATATATTTATCTATAATAACATTTGTTATATCTTAAAAGTAACGAAGGGAAAAATGCGTATATAATCCAGGGATGTTCTTGCTCTTATGGGAAAAAATGTGCAGAATAATATATGTAAAAGTAAAATGGGATAACAATAGATTTTTTCCAGACACAATTGGTGAATATTACCTTTAATACACTTCCTTGACTCTATATTCAATTGTAATGAAATCCATCTTCATGGTCTACAATAAAAATAGTAGTATAAGATTTGGTCAGATTTTTAACACGGAGGGATTGCTGCCCAGGATAACCCAATCAAGTCAGTGTGTCATTGGGGTCCTTTTAATCTTATTCCCCAGGATGTGACCCATGACAGTAGACTAACACCCAGGTACTTACTTACTGCTAAGTGAACAGGGAAAGCAGGTGTAAGGAAACATGTCAAATGTGTTCAGCCATGCCGGGGACTGAACCACGGATACTCAGTGTGAGCCAACCAAGCCACGGGACACCTAATCAACTTAAGCACTAAACCCAAAAAGGTCATACAACTTTATGGTCTACAAACTTATAACATTCTACTAATATAAACAAGTTTCATTAGCACCTTTGATATTTATCACTCAGACATGCAGAAATAGTAACTTGCAGGCTTCATTCATCTACCAGATGTACAATTTTAAAGTACAGTACAGTATACTGTTTCTGCATATTCCATCTGCCTTGCATCTATATCAATATTGTATTGATATATTGCCATTGTATTTTCTCAAGTTGTAAATTAAAGTGAAATGCATTTTGTCTATAATTTAATTGAGAGATTAGTTGCCTGAAAAATTACCACAACCACCTAAAAATTATTATTGCTAATACAGTAGTACCCCGAGTTTCGAACTTTCTTCGTTCCAGAAGGCTATTCAAGTGCCGTTACCGAACGAATTTGTTCCCAAAAATACACTTACATAATTAGTTGAGTTGGGAGCAGTTCGAAACTCAGGGTACCACTGTATAAAAATTATTATTGCTAATATAAAATTAATATTAGCAAGTTAATTATTTTTTACCTATTACTGCAGTTATATGAATTCAATAGTATTTTCCTAATACAGTGGAACCCCGAGTTTCGGCCGTAATCCGTTCCAGGAGCTAGGCCTAAACTCGAAGCGGCCGAAAGTCGAAGCAATATTTCCCATAGGAAATAATGGGAATACAATTAATCCGTTCCACCCAAAAATATTCACAAAAAAATTCATTTTTTAAAGAATAAATACTATAGTTTTACATACAGGAAACAATGAGAAATAAATATAAAGCACTAATTTTAATGGATAAATGAACATTTAAATCAGTTTTACCTTTATTGAAGACTCTTGTTGGCATATGAGAGAGGCAGGAGAGTTTGTTTGGAGGCAGGACAAGACAGTCCTTCAATATGACACTAATATCAACTCTATGGCTTATTTATCTAGCACAATTCGTCTAATATGACATAAACAATATTAATAACATAGAAACATGATATATACTCTAGAATGAATAAAATATGTCATATGTCTCTCTCTCTCTAACTGACGATAGTTGCTGTGTTGTTTGTTGTTGGGTGTATAAGGGCCACTGAAAGATAAGCCTTACATAGTGGTGGTCATGGCCACCAGAGATGGCAGTGTTGTCAGTCGCCCTATATAACTCCAACAACATTGGAGGAGTCAGTTTCGTGCTGTAATTTTCCTATTGATTAATCGCTTAACTTACTTGGTACACTGTTAATGCTACACTTTATCGCTGGCTGGTGTTACAGCCTTTATCAACTCGTGCTGCTTTAGTATTGTACATATCGTAGAATCACTGAAGAAGGCACATTCTCCCCTCTCTGTTCCTCCTCCACTTTGGTACTTTGCTACAATTTCTTTCTTCAATTCTATCATGTTTGTCACTTTCTTTACCAAAGGGCTACCACTATGAAGTTTCTTTGGGCCATGGTGGCTTATTTCACAAGTCACAATCAATAAACAAGCACTAAACACAATGAATTTATTGTGAAATGTTTGGATGAGCACGCAGGGTAATGTTCACTCAAGGATAAACAAAGCTAGACCGGCTAACGACGCCTGTGCAGGGAGGCTCACAAGCGCGGACAGGTCTGGTATGCCGGCTGAAACTCGGGGCAACGGCCGAAAGTCAGGACAAAATTAGGCCGAAAAAAGCGACCGAAACTAAGCAGCAATTAGGGGTTCCACTGTATATTATACATAGCACCACTCACCGATAAGGTATACCACTGAATAATTTCGGTTTAGTAAAATATTCCTATATATTTAATACATTTTCCTAACTATTTATTACTGTGGTTTACATAAATTATGGACACATTGGTGTTTGAAATCTCAGGCAGTACCAATGACTAAAACTAACGTAATGGCATAACGGAATATTTCCAGCATAGCAGTTGGTTAACAATCGATGACTGTTCAAGCTGCTTCATGATATCTGCATGCTGACCTATACTAACCCAAGTTTCTTTTTTGCAAGCAATGACATGGTAAACAATTTTATCACATTTTAAACAGATTTTCAATTAAAGTTGAGATGTGGAATAAGGAGTAATTCTAAATCTGTTCATGGAGGGAATACCAAAACATTACATATGCTGATATAATAAATATTACAGGATTATAAGTATCTTCTCCTTACCATGCACTCATCATCAAAAATGAGTGTAGAGATGTTTTAGATGTTTTAGTTACTGGTTGCTGACATTAATAACAAATAGCTTGTTGTTCTGATAAGTCCATAATTCCAATAAACCACTTTAGTATAAATTCAACAATGATAAAATCTCCCTTTGTTGTACTGTGACAAATTTATTTAGCCTTAGCCTCAGCTTTGAGCTCATCGTGTAGAGTCTGGTGGAGGGAATCTAGATCACTCTTAATACTGCGGTGCAAGATGGAAGAAGCGCACAAAAGACCTCCCCACAGAGCTCCTGCAAACCCACAAGAACAGATATCCTGTCCAGTAAGGTAAAATCCTGCAAGATAAAGACAAAATCAGTAAGGAAAAACAATGTTTAAAAATGTAATAAGTTATAAAAGTATAAACTTCAAGAAAAATATCATCATATACCATTAGCATATATTTAATTTAGCTACTTGAAGAATATTCTTCAACAATAAGTGGGTGAGAAGAATTTTTTTTTTTTTTTTTTGGTAATGCCACAAATTTCTTTTATCCAACCTATCATAACTTAACCTAAATTTTGAATTAAATACTGGGTTAGGTTAATTTTTTTTTTGGGGGGGGGGAGGGGGGGAGGAGTTGGAGATTATATAAAAAAAAAAAAAAAAAGTTTCCCCATAGACCCAAAGTAACTCTCCATTGTACAACCCATTTGAATTTACATAATAAAACTCCAAGTACCTAAAGTAAATATTAAAAAACAAAAACAAAGAAGCACTTTTTTTTTTTTTAACAATTTGCACACAAACAATGATGTCTACTGCAAAACCCACTTATTATTATTAACTGTAAATTATAAATTATCACAAAGTCTGCTGAGCATCTAAAGTAAATATTGATCTATATTATTAATGGTATATACCATACCAACAAGTTGATGAATAAGAAAGGTATGCAACAAAAAAAGGGGTCTTCCCCTCAAGGGAGGTTCCTTGGTGCTGGTGAGGGACTTTTGATCTAGGGAATTGGATCTGTTCCACTCCACAGCAAAACCATTGTATCTTGGTAGAGCGGATGTCTTTAGCAAATCTATTGCAAAACCACTATTTGGCATGAAGTACATCCACTAGTTGGCCCTGCTCACTTGTGATGCCATTTCCAGCTGCTACACCTCACATCTGGTGCCAGTATACAAGTCTCTGACCTAATGCCTCTGCTTTTGACTTCAGTCAATGCTAAGGGACTAAACACCTATAAATACCTCTCCACTTCTTCCACTTTCTCCAGTATTAAAATCACCACTGCATTTGACTAAAGAAGAATGCTGTGCAGGTGAAAATATTTGACAACAAAGATATACAAGTGTTTCACATGTGTCTTGTTCATCAATCAAATGCTGTATGTTCCTGGCACAGTATACAGCACACAAAATATCTTAAAGTTACCTGGAATATCAGTTTGTGGTCTGAGTATTGCATTATTCCAGATGGAAAACCTTTCCCTGGTGTGGTCCAGTCCATAAATTTCGCCTTGTGGTGCACCAAGATAGTGAGAATTGGAGAGTGGGGTTCCAATGTTTACATAATCAATATGTTCCTAAAGAAAAAAATATTTTAAAGATTAATAGTATATTCATGGAAAGAGCTAAATACAGAAGGGTCAGTCACTTGATATTGAAATAAGACAAGCACTGTATGAATGTGTTATCATAGAAAGCACTAAATTTGTAAGGGTTGCTTAGAGAATGGAAGGCAATTAGGTGTTATCTGGGGCAGCCCATCATCCTGATGAAAGTCAGTATTTCACTGTGGTTAAGACAACTGGATATACGACTTGACATGAGACTTAAAAAGTGATAATATGACTGTGTACTGAATTGTAAAGTCTGCTTAGTGGGTTCCTGTTTTGCATTTGTGTATAAAAGTTTTTATCCTCTCAATGTATTATTGTTTTCATTGTAATTGTGCAACAGTATGCTATAATTGGTTAAGGCAGTAACAGATGACAAACTAAGCTAACCGAAACACTGTCAATCAAGAAATTTGCTTAAAACAGTATACAAGAAATCAATAATCTTTATGAGGACAGATCTGATTAAGTATGAGTGCAGCTTGTGGATCGCCACCATTAAGGTGGTTCTCTCTCTGGAAGTCCGTCTTATGTAATGTGAAAAAAAAAAAATGGCTGTGCTGAAAGATACTGCAACTGTATTTTAAGCCTCTTAGTTTTTCTCAATTCCTGACTCAGTTAACCAATCATGCACAATGTATAAAAATACTTACTCGAATTGATGGAAATAACTGGCAAGCCTGTTCAACAGCCTTGTGACCAAATGTATTTTTGAGAGATTCGTATTCATCACCACGCTTCATAACACGCTCATTTTTCCATTCTTTCAGCCAATGATATGGCATCAGTGACACCACAGCCATTGTTGTCTTGCCTGAAACAATGGGAAGATCAATATGAGCCTCTTATCACATAACTTGATATGATTATACAGCTCTATGGTTTCAGAAAACATTAACGAAGACATGAGGGGTAATTAAATGTAATCTAAGGGCGGAGAGGAGTAACTGCAATTCCTTGGACCAAGAACCTTTCACTAGCATCAAGACACTTCCCTTGAAGGGCCTTTTGACAAAGACCAAAACATGTATCAGTATACATCCTATGACTCATTTATCAGAGTACATGCCAAGCTCTTATAATTATAACTAAGTGCTAAACCCTTGTGGGTTTAGAACTTAGTTATGATTATAATTATAATTTGTAATGTACATAACATGTTAAGCACAAGCAAGTATGGCTGGATTATTGAAATATTCACAAAAATGCATGAAGCCTGTACTCACCTATTTGTGGTTGCAGGGGTTGAGTCATAGCTCCTGGCCCCACCTCTTCACTGATTGCTACTAGGTCCTCTCTCTCCCTGCTCCATGAGCTTTATCAAACCTCGTATTAAAACTATGTATGGTTCCTGCCTCCACTACGTCACTTTCTAGGCTATTCTACTTCCTGACAACTCTATGACTGAAGAAATACTTCCTAACATCCCTTTGACTCATAGGAGTCTTCAACTTCCAATTGTGACCCCTCTCTGGAACATCCTGTCTCTGTCCACCTTATCTATTCCTCACAGTATTTTATATGTCGTTATCATGTCTCCCCTAACCCTCCTGTCCACTAGTGTCGTCAGGCCGATTTCCCTTAACCTTTCTTCATAGGACAATCCCCTTAGCTCTGGGACTAGTCTTGTTGCAAACCTTAGCACTTTCTCTAATTTCTTGACGTGCTTGACCAGGTGTGGGTTCCAAACTGTGAGGGTCATGTAGTGCTAGATAATGGACAAGTGCTGACTGCAAAAGTAAGAAGTGCGAAATATGTTAAAAACTATATATCTTGTTCTTACTACTTGTAATCACAACTGAAATGCTCTGCATAACCATGGGTTTCCTGCATGCTCAACCAACTGTCACCCATCTCTGTACAAACATTGTCATGGGGAAATAAATCTTTGACTTTAAAAGGTGGCTTTATGTGAAGCATGTCTAGAAATTACCCCTGATAAGTTGTGCTAAGGGTTTCTTCTCTAGGATAGTTATGCGAAGATTCTAGAGGTGGTTACACTATTTTTGATAGATACCAAAATTGCTACCATCTACAAATATATTTATCACATTTAATTCTGATTACCGGGATATTTTTTCTTCCATTCAGGATCTTTTGTAGAAGGAAAGGAGATGAACAGCATTGGAAGATCGACATCTAGAGCTTCTTCTCGGCTTAGATTCATATAATCGACATACAACTGTAAAAATAAAAAAAATATGTATATATAAAAAGTAGTAGTTGGTTGGTAGACAGCAACCACTCGGGGAGGTACTATGTCCTACCAAGTGAGTGTAAAAAGGAAGCCTGTATTTTGTTTTACATGATGGCAGGATTGCTGGTGTCTTTTTCCTGTCTCATAAACATGCAAGATTTCAGGTACATCTTGCTACTTCTAATTACACTTAGGTCACACTACACATGCATGTACGCATTTATGTAAACACACTCATCTGAGTTTTCTTTGATCTTTTCTTAATTAATAGTTCTTATTCTTATTGCTTTTCCTTTCATATCCATGGGGAAGTGAAATAAGAATCTTTCCTCCGTAAGCCATGCGTGTTGTAAAAGTCAACTAAAATGCTGGGAACAATGGGCTAGTAACCCCTTTTCCCGTATAGCTTACTAAAAAAAAAAAAAAAAAAAACGTCAAAGTGGGATGTTTGAATGTGCGTGGATGTTGTGCGAATGATAAGAAAGAGATGATTGTGGATGTTATGAATGAAAAGAAGCTGGATGTCCTGGCTTCAAGTGAAAAAAGGCTGAAGGGAGTAGGAGTTTTTCAGTTGGGAGAAATAAATGGGATTAGGTCAGGGGTTTCAAATAGAGCTAAAGAAGGAGTAGCAATAATGTTGAAGGATAAGTTATGGCAGGAAAAGAGGGAATATAAATGTATGAATTCAAGGATTATGTGGAGTAAAATAAGGGTTGGATGTGAAAAGTGGGTTATAGTTAAGTGTTTATGCACCTGGAGAAGAGAGAAGTGTAGAGGAGAGAGAGAGAGTTTTGGGAAATGTTGAGTGAGTGCAT
>WNWK01031668.1:0-22538 GCA_009830355.1 Cherax destructor
CCACCACTAGTATTTCACCTCATTTTGAGAGTATATATAAACCCACTATGTCCATTATCGCTTGTAACGGCTTGAGAAAGCTCCTGGAGAGCGAAACGTTGCCACAATAAAATGTCACATTAGTTGCATTTGTGTCCTTTTACTTAACATATTGTCGGTAATTCTACCAATATTATTACATATCTGAATATGTTCTTAGAAAATTATATTCTTATAAAATAGAAAAATTTCTTTGAATCTAGAAAAATATATATTTGAGCAAATTAGAAAAGGATTCAAAACTAAAAAAACTATTCTTAGAAACTAGGACACACATTCTTAGAAACTAGGACACACATTCTTAGAAACTAGGACACATTCTTAGAAACTAGGACACACATTCTTAGAAACTAGGACACACATTCTTAGAAACTAGGACACACATTCTTAGAAACTAGGACACACATTCTTAGAAACTAGGACACACATTCTTAGAAACTAGGACACACATTCTTAGAAACTAGGACGCACATTCTTAGAAACTAGGACGCACATTCTTAGAAACTAGGACGCACATTCTTAGAAACTAGGACACACATTCTTAGAAACTAGGACACACATTCTTAGAAACTAGGACGCACATTCTTAGAAACTTGGACGCACATTCTTAGAAACTAGGACGCACATTCTTAGAAACTAGGACACACATTCTTAGAAACTAGGACACACACTCTTAGAAACTAGGACACACATTCTTAGAAACTAGGACACACATTCTTAGAAACTATGACACATTCTTAGAAACTAGGACGCACATTCTTAGAAACTAGGACGCACATTCTTAGAAACTAGAAAAAACTCTCATTACCTGTAAAAAGTCTTATCAAATTGATGGGACTTTATAAAGTCTGGTAAGTCACATTACCATGATAAGAACAACAGCTAAACTTTGAATGTGAGGAGAAACTTTACAGTGACTTGATAATGGTCAGGGAGGAGGCGAAATGTCTCGTCTTTCATCAGTATTTTGTGTGAATAAGTCATGTGCAACACTTGTGTATTTTTATTGGAGAAATGTATCGGCTGCGCAGCAGGCTTCTTCAGTCGAATAGAGGTCAATCTAATGCTGAGAACAGTAGAATAAGTAATTTTGATAGGTCAGTCCCTCTGCCTGAGGGACTGACCTATCAAAATTACTTCTGCTTTCTTGAGTGTTATATTCACCTGCATTCGACTGGAGAAGCCTACTGCGCAGGCGATACATTTCGCCAATAGATATAATCACTTGTTCTCTCTAGGCTAGAATACTGCTGTACATTAACATCTCCATTCAGGGCAGGTGAAATTGCAGATCTAGAGAATATACAGAGAACCTTTACTGCACATATAAGTTCCATCAAACACCTTAACTACTGGGAACACTTGGAAGCACTTAACTTATATTCACTGGAGCGCAGGCGAGAGAGATATATCATAATCTACACCTGGAAGATTCTGGAGGGACTGGTCCCTAATATGCACACAGAAATCACTCCATACGAAAGCAAAAGATTTGGCAGACGGTGCAATGTACCCCCAGTGAAGAGTAGGGGCGCCACTGGTACACTAAGAGAAAACACAATAAGTGTCCGGGGCCCAAGACTGTTTAACAGCCTCCCACCAGCCATAAGGGTCATTACCAGTAGACCTCTGGTTGTCTTCAAGAGAGAGCTGGACAGATGCCTAAAGTCAGTGCCAGATCAGCCAGGCTGTGGCTCGTACGTTGGACTATGTGCAGCCAGCAGTAACAGCCTCGTTGATCAGGCCCTGATCCACCGGGAGGCCTGGTCATAGACCGGGCCGCGGGGACGTTGATCCCCGGAATGCCCTCCAGGTAGACCCAAGTGATGCCCATGTCTTATTCCCTCATCTTTAAGACGCAGTGTTTATGTCACTTCTATGAAGCAATGTTTTTCTTACCTCTAAGACGCAGTGTTTACGTCACGTCTAAGACGCAGTGTTTACGTCACGTCTAAGACGCAGTACTTATTTCACGTCTAAGACGCAGTACTTATTTCACGTCTAAGACGCAGTGTTTACCTCACGTCTAAGACGCAGTGTTTACTTCACGTCTAAGACGCAGTGTTTACGTCACGTCTAAGACGCAGTGTTTACGTCACGTCTAAGACGCAGTGTTTACTTCACGTCTAAGACGCAGTGTTTACTTCACGTCTAAGACGCAGTGTTTACTTCACGTCTAAGACGCAGTGTTTACTTCACGTCTAAGACGCAGTGTTTACTTCACGTCTAAGACGCAGTGTTTACGTCACGTCTAAGACGCAGTGTTTACGTCACGTCTAAGACGCAGTGTTTACGTCACGTCTAAGACGCAGTGTTTACGTCACGTCTAAGACGCAGTGTTTACTTCACGTCTAAGACGCAGTGTTTACACTCGAGATAAATTACCTTCACCTGCTGGATCACCATCTTGGTGACATAAATAAAATTAGCCCCTGGGTCACTCTTTTTGGGAGGTGACCTATAGTGAACGTCATCTGATAGGTCACCATTTTAGCGACGTCTTATAACGAAGCCTTACCTGCATAGCCATGACGCTGGTGACATCCCACAATGGAAGAGGAACTTCGTAACAACACTTACCTGTGGGAGAACAACTTTATTAATAAGAAAATCAACAAAAATACAGAGACAAGAATAACAAAATAGAAATAGAATAACCATATGGAAACAAATATACATATAAGAACATAAGAAAGAAGGAACATTGCAGTAGGCCTACTGGCCCATGAGAGGCAGGTCCAATTTTCCCACCGGCTTAAGCCAATGCCCCGACCCAGCCAGGTCAGGTTACATTCACTTAAAGAAGGAGCACGGCATCTGACCTAGTAGCACAAGCTAGTCACGACCAACTCACACCCGCCCGCACCCACTCATATATTTATCTAGCCTATTTTTAAAACTACACAACGTTTTAGCATCTATAACTGTACTCAGGAGTTTGTTCCACTCATCGACAACTCTATTACCAAACCAATGCTTTCCTATATCCTTCCTGAATCTGAATTTATCCAACTTAAAGCCATTGATGCGAGTCCTGTCAATACTAGATACTTTTAGCACGCTATTTACATACCCTTTATTTATTCCTGTTTTCCATTTATACACCTCAATCATATCCCCCCTAATTCTACGCCTTTCTAGAGAGTGCAGATTCAGGGCCCTCAGTCTATCCTCATAGGGAAGATTTCTGATACATGGGATCAACTTAGTCATCCTCCTTTGTACGTTTTCCAGAGCATTTATATCCATTCTGTAATACGGTGACCAAAACTGCAGGATAATCTAGATGAGGCCTAACCAAGGATATATAGAGTTGAAGAACAACCTGAGGACTCCTATTATTTATGCTTCTTGATATGAAGCCAAGGATTCTGTTCACTTTATTGCAAACACTTCTGCACTCCTGTCTTGGTTTTAGATTACTGCTAACCAGAACTCCTAAATCCTTTTCGCAATCAGTAGTATTAAGATCTACATTATTTAGTTTGTATGTGGCATGGTTATTGTCCTGTCCAATATTTAGAACTTTGCATTTATCTATATTAAACTGCATCTGCCACTTTCCCTACCACTGCATCAGTCTATTCAAATCTTCCTGGAGTGCTCTAATGTCCTCATTTGAATGAATTGGACGGCCTATTTTGGTGTCATCGCAAACTTGCTTATGTCGCTATTTATTCCCTCATCTATGTCGTTTATGTAGATTGTGAACAACAAGGGGCCCAATACTGACCCCTGTGGAACACCGCTTGTGACGCTTCCCCACTCTGATTTCTCTCCATTTATGCAAACTCTCTGCTGCCTATTTGTCAACCATACCTCTATCCAGGAAAAAAAATCTCCTCCTATTCCGTGTGCCTTAATTTTCCTCAATAGTCTCTGATGTGGGACTCTATCAAAAGCCTTACTGAAGTCCATATACACAATATCATATTCATTACCATGATCTACCTCCTCAAATACCTTAGTGAAAAAAAATATTAAATTTGTAAGGCAGGAACGCCCTTTTGTAAAACCGTGCTGAGATTCGTTCATTAATTTATGCTTTTCAAGATGGCTACGAATTGCCTCGGCAATTATTGATTCCATAAATTTTCCCACTATGGAGGTTAGGCTTATTGGTCTATAGTTCGAAGCTAAGGACCTGTCACCTGCTATGAAAATAGGTATTACATTTGCCATTTTCCACTTATCTGGCACCATGCCAGTTTGCAGTGATATGTTGAAAAGATTAGCCATAGGTTTGCATACTGTGTCAGTATGCATCAGGGCCTGGGGATTTGTTAGGTTTTAATTTATCTATTTGTCTAAGGACCATGTCACTTGTGACCCTAATCGTGCATAGTTTACTATCGTCCTGTTCTACATAATTTATTTCTGGAATATCGCTAGTATCTTCCTGTGTAAAAACTGAGAGGAAGTGTTAAAAATTCTACACATTTCCGTATCACTGATGGTGAGCTGACCTGAGTAACTTTTGAGTTGGCCTATCTTGCCCCTAATCTTACTTCTGTATACCTTGCAACTTTAACCTCATAGTCTCTTTTTGCTTTACTTATTACCTTTTTTTATTTATCTCTTTAACTGAATATATTGCTTACTTAATTGCCCCTCTCCTCTTTTGATTCGTCAAAATATGAATCTCTTTTGACCAATGAGATGTTTTAATCTATTGTTCATCCATTTAGGATCATTTTTGTTTGATCTGATTTCCCTATCAGGAACATAAGTTGTCTGAGCAGCTAGAATTATTCTCTGGAAAACGTCATATTGGCAATCACCACCTACCTGACCCACTGTCAGGTAATTCCAGTTCAGCCCACCCAGGTAATTTTTCAGTCCTATGAAATCAGCCAGGCGGAAGTCAGGGACAGAGACTTGATTGCCATTATTAGGGTAATTCCATGATATATTAAAACTGAGTGATTTGTGATCACTTTCCCTAAGCTCATATGTTGGGGCGAATAAGTAAAACTTGCGATTTTGGCTTAAATAGCAACGCACTTCTTGCCGAATAGGGCAAGCGAAAAATTGTGTATGCAATAATTTCGCAAAAATCATTCTGAATCTAACGAAAAAATATATATTTCATTGTGTTTGTTTATTATTAAATTATTGTACACTTATATAAAATATATATAGATGGATTAGGTTAAATTATATTGTGCTTGTCATAATAAGGTTAGGTAAGTTTTCTAAGGTTCTTTTGGTACAAAATTATTAATTTTTATGTTAACTTAATGCCATGGCATGTCAGTGGCTCTCCTTGAACTTCAGTTTATGATTGTAATTACAAAATCTATGTAAACTTGCAATGAAATAAATATTTGAATTGAATAAATGAAAAAAAATATATCTTTAAATGTATAATAGAAAATTTTAGAAAGGACTTAATTTTAAACGAGTTCTTGCTAATTGACCAGTTTTTCTTATTCGGCACGACATATTATATATATATATATATATATATATATATATATATATATATATATATATATATATATATATATATATATATATATATACATTACTGTCGTATACACCATTCCTTTGCACTTATTTTCGTGAGTCAGATACGGGGGAAGAATGTGAGCAGCAGTACGTTAAATGAGACCATAAGGACGGAAGGTGCATTAGACACGGCTGGGTGGGTCGCCATTGTGTGTAGTGTCTAAAGGAACGACTTGTGTTAAAGCTTATTTTACACTGTCTGCCTCGTCCTCCACTCTTCTCTCTCCCTCATGCTACGTGGTTGTCTACCTGACACACTACGTGGTTGTCTACCTGACACACTACGTGGTTGTCTACCTGACACACTACGTGGTTGTCTACCTGACACACTACGTGGTTGTCTACCTGACACACTACGTGGTTGTCTACCTGACACACTACGTGGTTGTCTACCTGACACACTACGTGGTTGTCTACCTGACACACTACGTGGTTGTCTACCTGACACACTACGTGGTTGTCTACCTGACACACTACGTGGTTGTCTACCTGACACACTACGTGGTTGTCTACCTGACACACTACGTGGTTGTCTACCTGACACACTACGTGGTTGTCTACCTGACACACTACGTGGTTGTCTACCTGACACACTACGTGGTTGTCTACCTGACACACTACGTGGTTGTCTACCTGACACACTACGTGGTTGTGTGACGTGTTTCTAGTACTGAGATTTACTGTTTACGCAAGCACTTACACACACACTCCAGGTTCTTCCACATATTCTTTGATATAAAGATGTACCATAATTCCTTCACATAATTTTTTTTAATATCTGCCTAGAATCCACTTGCATTGTGTTATTGCGTAATTCCTGCAAGTGGATTTTAGGCAGATATTCAAAAATTTATATGAAAGAATTATGGTACAGCTTTCGACCAAAGAATACGAGGAAGAACCTGGAGTGTGCGTGTAGTTATTACATTTCAAAGGCACTTGTCGATAGACACTTGGCGTGTTGACTTGTGTGTGTGTGGGGGTACTAGTTGTGAAAGGCACCTGTCGATAGACACTTGGCGTGTTTTGCGTGTGAAGAAGGTATAAAGCCAAAATAACAAGAACAACAATCTTGCTTGTATTAACTAGAGATTGTAGCATAAAAATACGGAACAGGCTGTTGTTTTTTTTTTAGGTACTCGAGAGCTTTTATTATCCCACACGAAGTCGTAATTAATATATTAGCACGATTATAATTTCAATTAAATAACTATCACACGACCACATACGTGTCTGTGCACAACAATCACACGACCACATACGTGTCTGTGCACAACAATCACACGACCACATAAACCTGTACACAACAATCACCATAATTATACAAAACTCTATACAATTATCTACTCCTAAATTCACAAGCATATATATGTACATTCAACATCCAATGAATAATTTATATTATGCATATTTCCACACACACACACACACACACACACACACCTAGAAAGACACAAGCTTATAAACGACAACCAGCACGGTTTCAGGGAAGGAAAATCCTGTGTCACAAACCTACTGGAGTTTTATGATAAGGTAACAGAAGTAAGACACGAGAGAGAGGGGTGGATAGACTGCATTTTTTTGGACTGCAAGAAGGCATTCGACACAGTTCCTCACAAGAGGTTAATGCAAAAGCTAAAGGATCAGGCACACGTAACAGGAAAAACACTGCAATGGATCAGAGAATATCTGACAGGGAGGCAACAACGAGTCATGGTACGTGACGAGATGTCAGAGTGGGCACCTGTGACGAGTGGAGTTCCACAAGGGTCAGTCCTAGGACCTGTACTGTTTTTGGTATATGTGAATGACATAACGGAAGGGATAGACTCAGAAGTGTCCCTGTTTGCAGATGATGTGAAGTTAATGAGAAGAATAAAATCAGTCGAGGATCAGGCAGGACTACAAAGAGACCTGGACAGGCTGCAAGCCTGGTCCAGTAACTGGCTCCTTGAATTTAACCCTGCCAAATGTAAAGTCATGAATATCGGGGAAGGGCAAAGAAGACCGCAGACAGAGTATAGTCTAGGTGGCCAAAGACTGCAAGCCTCACTCAAAGAAAAAGATCTTGGGGTGAGTATAATACCGAGCACATCTCCTGAGGCACACATCAATCAGATAACTGCTGCAGCATACGGGCGGCTGGCAAACCTAAGAATAGCGTTCCAATACCTCACTAAGGAATCATTCAAGACTCTGTATACCATATACGTCAGGCCCATACTGGAGTATGCAGCACCGGTTTGGAACCCACACCTGGTCAAGCACGTCAAGAAATTAGAGAAAGTGCAAAGGTTTGCAACAAGACTAGTCCCAGAGCTAAGGATTGTCCTACGAAGAAAGGTTAAGGGAAATCGGCCTGACGACACTAGAGGACAGGAGGGTTAGGGGAGACATGATAACGACATATAAAATACTGCGAGGAATAGATAAGGTGGACAGAGACAAGATGTTCCAGAGAGGGGACACAGAAACAAGGGGTCACAATTGGAAGTTGAAGACTCCTATGAGTCAAAGGGATGTTAGGAAGTATTTCTTCAGTCATAGAGTTGTCAGGAAGTGGAATAGCTTAGAAAGCGACATAGTGGAGGCAGGAACCATACATAGTTTTAAGACTAGGTTTGATAAAGCTCATGGAGCAGGGAGAGAGAGGACCTAGTAGCAATCAGTGAAGAGGCGGGGCCAGGAGCTATGACTCGACCCCTGCAACCACAAATAGGTGAGTACACACACACACATATATATATATATATATATATATATAAAAGTCACACTGATGATCAGGGGGACTCGCTACCAAGCTCAGATCCATATTAAAATTAATTGAAAATCCAGCATTAATCAAAAGACGCCTCGACACCTGATCACTCCAAATAGTGGGTGACTAGCCATGCAAATCTCATCCTTATTGAGGGTGTGTTTGAGGTTGAAAATATCAAGGCGTCACTCAAGACACGAGAGTTATCATACCCGTTCGAGAGACTGCAATCCGGATTCCTCCCCTTGTTTGTTTTGTTCTTTTAATTTGTGGATTCATTATAACGTGTGTACAGCTATTCATTGTAAGGAAGGGGAAGCTGGCTTTTCCCCGTTTCTCTCCTCTGTAATGACACAAGCGTTGAAAAACAGATACAAACACACAGAAAAACAACAAGCTTTTTGCTATTAATATATATATATATATATATATATATATATATATATATATATATATATATATATATATATATATTATATATATATATATATATATATATATATATATATATATTATTGTAACCACGAACGAATCGTATTGATCAATAACAACACTGCTAGCCAGGTTCGAACCCATGTTGTACTGGCCCGTCACTGTGAGCGAGAACCACAGGACCACCCAATCCTACAAGAACCAGGCACACAGCACAGAGCTGTGTGTTTTACCTTGGTCCAAGGACACACAGCTCTGTGCTCTGTGCCTGGTTCTTGTAGGATTGGGTGGGCCTGTGGGTTAAGGCGTCATGTGGTTCTCGCTCACAATGACGGGCCAGTACAACATGGGTTCGAACCCTGGCTAGCGCAGTGTTGTTATTGATCAATACCACTCGTTCGTGGTTACAATAATACATACATACATATATATATATATATATATATATATATATATATATATATATATATATATATATATATATATATCTTTTATCCTGCAATATATTTTTCAGGATAACACATTATATATAATAACACATTATATATAATGTCTGGAAGAATTCTGGAAACTACATTTCTGTCTCGCTGAGAGGTCTTGTAAAAACACTCTTCCGAACATCATAGACAGGTGGATCAAACGCTTGGAGATAAGTGGATCAAGCATGTCGAGAGGAAAGCCTTGTTAACTATCAATCAGATAAGGCTCAAATCAGCCAAATCTTCTGTATCAAATCTACAAAGCTGACACGATTGACAAACTGAATAGAGTGAAACATTACCTAATCCTTATTTTTATTAAAAGAGCTTTTATATATATATATATATATATATATATATATATATATATATATATATATATATATATAAAAATAAATGATTTTGTACCAAAAGAACCTTAGAAAACTTACCTAACCTTATTATAACAAGCCCAATTTAATTTAGCCTAATCCAACTAAATATATTTTATACAAGTTTACAATAATTTAATAATAAACAAACACAATGAAATATATTTTTTTATCGTTAGGTTCAGAATGATTTTTTTTTGCGAAATTATTGCATACACAAATTTTCGCTTGCCTTATTCGGCAAGAAGAACGTTGCTATTTAAGCCTCTGTGTTTGACTGAATTAGCCTATCGTGTACGAGAAATTTTTCAATAATAGATACCCAACAGATGCACGTGTGTCTTACTCGTATACTTTTTTTTTTTACCATTTTCAATATATTTAAAGTAAATGTTTTGCTATGTGTGTTTTTATCAGTGGTAATCAGTCCCACAGTGCATTAGGACTGATGAAGTCACTCATGGCGAAACGTTTCCTTTAATGTCCTAAATTCCATGTATCATTATCCATGGGAAGAAAAGTGGAATAAACTAATTAAAAACAAGTGGTTCCACTGGCACACTTAGAGAACACCGTCGCAGCGTGCGTGGTCCACGACTCTTCAACCAGATATTTGAAGTATTGCCGGGAAAAAACGCTTTCACGGGGAAACTGGGCTACGATCTACTACAAATTCCAGGAACAGTCGGTCTGTGAGAGGTATGTAGACTTGCAAGGAGCTATCAGCAACAGCCTAGATGACCAGGATGAGAGATTTTCAAGCTGGTTTTAAATGCAAGTATAACAAAGTTCTATTGGTTGTGGAGGAGTCACAGAGGCCGATAACTGGTTGAAGACTCCAGGAGCTACGGATCGACCCCCCATCAATACAAGCAGGTGCGTACATGATCCAGGGGAAAAAAAGGTCACACGGAAAAGTGTCACAGGAAAAAAGAATCAAGAAAAAAGTCACAGGAAAAAAAGAATTACAGAAAAAGGTCACAGAGAAAAGGTCACAGAAAAAAAGGTCATAGAAAAAATATCACAGAAAAAAAGTCACAGAGTAAAGCCACAGGAAGTCACAAAAAAAAGATCACAGGTAAAAAAAAGCCCACAGGAAAAAAACAATACAATCCTAACACTGAATGTACATGTAATGCCACAATATTGTGTAAGACGTGTACACGTCATGTACACTCAGTTAAAAACTGATTTAAAATATTTTGTTTTGTCTTATTTAATTATGTTATTTAAATAAAATGTGACTTTCCTTGCCAAAATTGTGACATTTTCTGTACTCGGCCACCGAGTACATACGCACCCCAGTTCGTACTCACAAAAACATTGCTGCTACTCATACGGGTTAAGCTCTTCCATCTAAATATATTTCAGGGGGAAAGTGGAAAAAAAAAACGTTCCTTCCTCCGTAAGTCATGCGTGTCGTAAGAGTCGACTAAAATGCCGGGAGCAAGGGGCTAGTAACCCCTTCTCCTGTATACATTACTAAATGTATAAAAAATAAAATCTTTTGTTCCTTCTTTTTCGGGTCACTCTGCCTCGGTGGGAGACCCGATGTGTTTAATAGTAATAACAATAATGACAATAATAATGTCAGTTGAATATTTACCGAGTTACACACCTATCGGTGTATATTCAGAGATACACACCCCTCGTTGTATGTACACTGAGATGTGCATACACTGAAACACACCCCTCGGTGTATTTATATACACTGCCATACACAACAGGGAACGGAAAGTGAATTCCAGCGTTGTGCTAGTCAGTGGACTTCCATTCTCCATTTCCACTTAAATTCCGAAATAGAGAATTTAACATTCTCATAGTTGGCCGTGTTTACTCCAGCTCTCCGCATGGCAATACATTTTACGGGGTATTTCAGGTGATGGAGGATGGCTGTCTTTGGTATGACTGGATGCATGCATCAACCTTCCCTGGGAGTGTGTGTGTTGGATGACACTCTGACACTGGGAGTGTGTGTGTTGGATGACACTCTGACACTGGGAGAGTGTGTGTGTTGGATGACACTCTGACACTGGGAGAGTGTGTGTGTTGGATGACACTCTGACACTGGGAGTGTGTGTGTGTTGGATGACACTCTGACACTGGGAGAGTGTGTGTGTTGGATGACACTCTGACACTGGGAGAGTGTGTGTGTTGGATGACACTCTGACACTGGGAGAGTGTGTGTGTTGGATGACACTCTGACACTGGGAGAGTGTGTGTGTTGGATGACACTCTGACACTGGGAGAGTGTGTGTGTTGGATGACACTCTGACACTGGGAGAGTGTGTGTGTTGAATGACACTCTGACACTGGGAGAGTGTGTGTGTTGGATGACACTCTGACACTGGGAGAGTGTGTGTTGGATGACACTCTGACACTGCTACTTCGTTGATGAGTAAGACGTGTGTAACAGTTGGGGGATCTTTATGGTCTGAGGCGTCTGGGTTGCCCAGCAGGCTTCTTCAGTCGAATACTCTGGTGATTTAAATACCGGTAACAGCAGAAGAGTTAGTAAACATGAAGTGATTAGTCCCTCTCACTCATCAAGGAGAAATTGTGAGGTAATCATTCTGTCTCCTTAGGGAAGTCCACGACCTCCAGGGCGAAGTCCGCGACCTCCAGGGCGAAGTCCACGACCTCCAGGGCGAAGTCCACGACCTCCAGGGCGAAGTCCACGACCTCCAGGGCGAAGTCCACGACCTCCAGGGCGAAGTCCACGACCTCCAGGGCGAAGTCCACGACCTCCAGGGCGAAGTCCACGACCTCCAGGGCGAAGTCCACGACCTCCAGGGCGAAGTCTACCTTCTTACGGAATTATTCGACCTCATAAGATAATTTTCCGTCTTATAAAAGTAAATTCTACCTCCAAAGAAAATTCTGCAGCGTTCATAAAATCCTTGGATCAAGAGCCCTTTACTAGCACCTTTGAAGGATAACTGACACTCAAATAAAATTTCGAAATTAAAAAAAATACGTAGGGAAAAATATTGGTGAAAGAAATTACAGTTGTACATTTTGAGTTCCTGGAAGAACATGAGCGAACATGGGAATATATAATAGTACATGGTAGTACATGAGAGATCATGGGAGTATATAGTACATGGTAGTACATGAGCGATCATGGGAGTATATAGTAGTACATGAGCGATCATGGGAGTACATGGTAGTACATGAGCGATCATCTGAATACATAGCACATTGTAGTACATAGTATATGAGCGATCATGTTAGTACATGGTAGTACATAGTATATGGTAGCACATGAGCGATCATGGGAATACATATTAGTACATGGTATATTTTAGTACATAGCATATGGTCGTATATAGTACTACTCTGTACTACTAAGGGGATATTTACTATGTACAACTAAGGGGATATTTAGAGGTTTGCTCAATAGAAAACCTCTAAATATCTCCATAAAATGAATCAAAATATATTTCTAACCTTAATTATTTGAATTTTAGTATAAAAATAAGGAGTATTACTTTTTAAGTATCTTTGAGGTTCGAACCAACGACCCCAAACAGCGAGTCTTGAGTTTCTTTACCTGTCTATAGGAATGTTAATATATACAAGCATTGAACCGGCAGAGGTTAGAGCATACAGGTACAGTCCTGGTACAGTGCTGGTACATGCAGGTTCCTTCAGTCTGTATACCGTGGATAACTGGTCCAGAGAACCAACAGGTACATGTATTAGACACTTGTGTATCTTTCTTGTAGAAACGTTTCGCCATCCAATGACTTTCTCAGTTCAATACAGAGAAGAATAGTTGAAGATAAGGTGTTTTAGGTAATCAGTCCCTCATCCTGGAGTCAGTGTGATTAGTCCATCATCGACTCCAGGCTGAGGGACTGATTACCTCAAACTCCGTCGGATCTTCAAACATTCTTCTCTGTATTGGACTGTGGAAGCCAATGGTTGGCGAAACGTTTCCACAATAAATTTATCCAAGTGTTACAAAAGTGTCTAATTCATCAGTCTGCATAACACACCTTTCCCTTGGCTTAGTTTCCAACACAGTACCCACAGATCTTTTCAGACTGGGTACTACCCTGTACCCTCAGGGTTTCCCTCGGGCTCGGCATCGCGGTGGAGCGGGCAAGCGATCCATCAAGGAAATGTCCCAAGTGAGCAATTTAGCGACGCTTAAATCTTGCCTCCCTCCTCCACGCCCAGATGTACACAAATAACTGGAATTTATGGAAGGTGTCAGGAGTGGAGGACGGGAACCAGAGACGATCCCTCGCTCTTTTATCGTCCTCAGACACCTCTTTCCCCGGAAGAGTATGAGTAGACAGCCTGCAGCAAAGATAGCCTTTATTATAGACGTCGTTTCGCTCTAGATAAAGCTCTAACCTGAGCAAAACGTCGTCTATACTAGAGGTTTACTCTGCACGGGGTCTTTCTACTACCTTGCCTGTCAGCAATATAGCCCGAGGAGAGGCTAACTATTTTGTCACAGCCAGTAGGCCGTTCTCTGTGTAGCTTTGCATTGGGAATTCAGGTTTTTGTACACTCATATGAATATATATATATATATATATATATATATATATATATATATATATATATATATATATATATATATATATGCAAAACAACCACTATGAAAAATAGAAGAATTCCAAGCGCTTTCGTGACTACTCACATTATCAAGGAACTATAAAAGGAAACGTGAGAAGAAGGCTTATAAAGAGGCAGAATACACCTCACAGTCACATCACACTATTTTTCATAGTGGTTGTTTTGCATATTTTGATATCACCTGTTTACTGTGATCTTTTGCATATATATATATATATATATATATATATATATATATATATATATATATATATATATATATATATATATATAGCAAAAAGATCACAGTAAACAAGTGATATCAAAATATGCAAGACAACACTATGAAAATATAGAGAATTAAGCGCTCGTGACTACTCACATTATCAAGGAACTATGATAATGTGAGTAGTCACAAAGCGCTTGAAGTCCTCTATATTTTCATAGTGGTTGTCTTGCATATATATATATATATATATGTATGTATGTATGTATGTATGTGTGTGTGTGTGTGTGGGGGGGGGTGCCGAATATGTAAAATTGGTCAATTAGCAAGAACTCATTTAAAATGAAGTACTTTCTAAAATTTCTCTTATACGTTTAAAGACATTTTTGTTCATTTATGTTAATGTGAAAAAGTAATAATTTTGTACCAAAAGAACCTTAGAAAACTTACCTAACCTTATCATAAAAAAGGGCAATTTAATTTAGCCTAATCCAACTAAATATATTTTAGATAAGTTTGCAATAATTTAATAATAAACACAATGAAATATTTTTTTTTCGTTAAGTTAAGAATGATTTTTGCGAAATTATTGCATACACAAAGTTTTCTTGCCTTATTCAGCAAGAAAAGCGTTGCTAATTAAGCCAAAATTGCAAGTCTTACCTATTCGGCACGACATTATATATATGGGCCAGTCACCTGGCTTTGGCCAGTAAGTGACTAGGAAATGCTTAGCATGGGCCAGTAGGCCTGCGGTAGTGCTCCTTCTTTCTTATGTTGTTATAGCACTGGAGGAAGAAGAAAAGAATCCGTGTCAACCACTTTAAGTATTCCCTCGGGGAGATACTATCTTACCTGCACGACTCTCACCCCAACCAAGGACATCTCCTTAGTCAACACCACCACAACCATGTACAACACAAACTCCTCTATCACCACCATGTACAACACAAACTCCTCTATCACCAAAACCATGTACACACAAACTCCTCTATCACCACCATGTACAACACAAACTCCTCTATCACCACCATGTACAACACAAACTCCTCTATCACCACCATGTACAACACAAACTCCTCTATCACCACCATGTACAACACAAACTCCTCTATCACCACCATGTACAACATAAACTCCTCTATCACCACCATGTACAACACAAACTCCTCTATCACCACCATGTACAACACAAACTCCTCTATCACCACCATGAACAACACCTTTATCACCATCATCTCAAACACAAACACATCCGCTACCTTCACTATCACATCCTGCTTGACCCCCCCTCCCTCCACCACCCCTTTTTCCCCACTATCGCCATTTTCATAGCCACCACGTGAACCATTACCATACCCACCACTATTACTACTACCACCTACCACCCACTATATTATCACCAGCTCCATCACCACTGCCACCAGCTCCATCACCACAAGCACAATTTACATCAACACAATTTTTACGAACTCAACCTCCATCACCACCACAGTTGCTAGAAAAATTGCTTTCCTAGCAACTTCTACTGCAGGAAAAAACCTCGCAGCTGAAATCATAAAATAATATAAAGTCAAGTTAAGGAGACATCATAAAACCACAGAATCTGTACAATCCAAAGATCATCTCAATAACAGAGTACAACTCCATAAATTCGTATGTGGTAACATAATACAATGACAAATGACCAATATCATATTAATATGGTAGGTGATTAAGACAAGATGATGAACAAGACATGTGCAGTACTTGTTGATCGTGAACATACTCGTGTTGAACATGTTTTATTCATCGTAAATGAGCAGTACATCCTACCATATGACAACAGCAAGTCCGCCGGTACTTAGGAAACCCAACTCCAGAAAGCAGAGACAAAGTACTCGCGTGGCTTAACCATTAGATACTAAGTACCACCCCTGAACATATTGTGTAGAGCATATGTATATATGTATGTATGTATGTATGTATGAGAGAAAGAGGGACAGAAGGAATTTATAGATATTCTGAAGGAAAATTCATAGTGGCGATTCTCGTTCCCAAGTGAACAATGTAGTTAAACATGATGTCAACACCGGGTATAAAACCAACACTGACTGATGGAAGTACACAGGAGAGTACGGTATAAACCTTGGTAATAGACACCGACAAATGGGTTTTATTAAGACACGTAACCAAACACTAGGACATATTTATTAGAAAACGTTTCGGTCCTGGGACCTGATCACTAAGGTCCAAACCGAAAATTCAATAAATGTCTTTCACACTGCCTTGTGTTTAGAAACACAGGGCAGTGCACAGACCAGAAAGGCTCTCATATACACTCCACAAATGACTAAAAAAGTTCTGGGGTGAGGCTGTTTGATGGGTACCATGGTCACCACCTGCGAGTCTTCTCTCATCAGCCTGGCAGAACCGACTACATGAGAATCTCAAGCGAGTTGATGGAGAAGAGCCTTGGAAGGTAGCCAAGAGACTAAGCCCCTTCCCAAGGTTGGCTGGACGGTTAATGGATTTGAAACCTATCGACTACACGAGGGACATTAAGGAGCATGTAACTTGCTCACCACCAGTCAAGAATACCTCGATCAGACGAGGAAGTAAAATAAATTCACAGCATTAATACATTGAGACATGCACATCATGGTTTACATATGCTGTTGTACATTAATGGTATACAGTACCGACAAGACTGAGGGACTGATTACCTCATCTTTTGTATATAATTCTTCACATTATGTCCTTGTATTGATAAAGCCACTGGCTTACGAAACGTCAACAAATAAAGATACCCAGATGTTGCACATGTCTAATTCTGCATATATGCTGTTAAACACAGGTGGGCACTCTAAGCACCAGACTTTCTTAACATTAACGAAAACATCTACTGTATACACAGAGCAAGCCACATGGGGATGGAAATCTTTAGCTCTAGATCTTTCGTACTCTCGTGTGTCGTCAGGAGCTATGCAATGCTGCCAGACAGCACACACAGGAGAAATTCTCTGAGGCAGAAGGTATCAATGCTCTCCATTGTTAAGATCGCCTGTGTGCGATTGTATTGCATGTACATTATACACTGAAAATGATAAGAAGGTACGTAGTTATTTAAACAAGAAGTTCTTGTCTTCGGCTGACAATGTCACGGGTCACTTGCTTTATACACACGCGTTTGAACCTAACTTTAAACATAATAAAGTACAGATGTACTTTACAACCACCAACACCATCACCTCGCGCACCACTACCTCCCTCTATAACACCACCAAAACCTAGACAACCACCATCACCACCAAAGTCTTCAACGCCATCTCCATCTTCGTCACCGCCTCTACTTCCATCAGTACCTCCAACACCGCTACTATGAACGCTGCTTCCCTCACCACCACGACCTCCACCATTACCACCATCTAGCTACACATCTCTGGAGAGTTATTCTAGCCCAGTGCTGACAGCCTCTGGTGCGAGCTGAAGGCTGCATCAAGGCTATTACGAGGAAACCTTAGGAACCCCTTAAAGACATAAGTGAAGCACTAACCTAAGGGCTCCTTAATCACGTGCAGGGTGGAACCTCTGAACCTGGCCTCCCTCAGAGCATTAGGAACCATAGACTAAATGTTCATATAGGGGTGGAGCCTTACACTAAGGATACCTACAGAGCATAAGAAGTGGAACCTTAAGGACTCCTCGAGGCGTAAGGAGTGGAGCCCATGAATGTGGGCTCCACCACATCCCGTATTCACAGCGACACACACACTTTTCTTGTGAAACCTTCTCAGAAAACATCCTTTCAAAATGGTCAAGAGGCCTGAGTAAACAAGATTATAAGGAGGGAGGAAGAGGCAGTAGTGATGGAGGGACACGGAAAGAGGTGGACGTGTGTGAGGGAGGACCGAGAAGGATGGAGAAAGAGGAAGTAGAAAAAGATAAGCGAGATGGAATTTGAGGTCTTAGGATGGAAAGGGAAAACAATCAGATGAGTGTGATGGAAAAAAAAATTATTTGAAAGGAGTAGAAGGAAAATAGTGAGGGAATTCGTGGGAATATGTAGGGGATAATCTAGGAAGATTGAAAGAGGATGGAGGGGTGGGAAGATAAAAGATGCACTGAGGACGTAGGAGTTAGAAATACAAAAGAAAGGAACGAGGGAAAAATCACCAAGTCTACAACCAATAGAGAAACCGTACACAGCTATAAGCATAGGTATGATACGGCCCATGAAGCTAGAAATTAGTGAATACAATTCATACTAGTTAAAAAGTGAAACGAGTAGATATTCTACCCCTCCCCCCTCAACCAGCTGTGTAGACAAATGGTTCAGAGAACCGACATGTATCTAATTTCTCAACTAGGTAACTACTACTACCTTAATACAGATACACAGATATATATATAAAGATAGACATAACGATAAAGATATATAGCGATAGAATCAAGGAAATCACATAGCAAGACAGACACCCTACTCAAGTTCAACGACAAGGTAACAGAAATAAGACAGGAGAGAGAGAGGGATGGGTAGACTGCCTCTTGGACTGTGAAAGCTAAAGGAGCAGACAGGAATAGTAGGGAAAGTACTGCCATGGATCAAGGAATAACTGACGGGAAGGAAACAATGTGTGGTGGTACGTGACGAGGTGTCAGAGTGGGTGAATATGTTGACTGGGGTTCCACAAGGGTCAGTCCTAGGTCCGGTGTTGTTTCTTGTATATGTGAAAGACATGACGAAAGGGATAGATTCAGAGGTGTCCCTGTTTGCAGACGATGTGAAGCTAATGAGAAGAATACAAGTGGACGAGGATCAGGTAAGCCTACAAGGGAAGCAGGGCAGGCTGCAAGCCTGGGCCGACAGATGGCTGCTGGAGTTTAATCCCAGCAAGTGCAAAGTTATGAAGCCAGGGGGAGGATAATGAAGGCTGCAGACGGAGTACAGCATAAAAGGTCAAAGACTGCAAAATTCACTCAAGAAAAAGTGTCTTGGGTGAGCATCACATCGAGAACATCTCCTGAGGCGCACATCAATCAAATAACTGCTGCAGCATATGGACGCCTGGTAAACCTGAGAATAGCGTTTCGACATCCAAGGAGTCATTCAAGACACTGTACACCATGTACGTCAGGCCCATATTGGAGTATGCAGCACCAGTATGGAACCCACACCTGGTCAAACATCAGGAAATTGGATAAAGTGAAGAGATTTGCAACAAGACTAGTCCCGATAAGGGGTATGTCCTATGAGGAGTGGCTAGAGGAACTCAACCTGACGACACTGGAGGACAGGAGGGATAGTTGGGGGGAGACATGATAACGATATATAAAATACTGAGAAGAATTGACAAGGTGGATAGGGACAGAAGGTTTCAGAGATAGAACACGGCAACATGGGAGTCCTAACTGGAAGTTGAAAACTAGACGAGTCACAGGGATGTTAGGAAGTATTTCTTCGGTCACAGAGTTGTCAGGAATCAGAACAATCTGGAGAGTGATCTAGTGGATGCAGGAACCATACATAGCTTAAAGAAGAGGTATGATAATGCTCATGGAGCAGGAAGTGTGTGGACCTAGTAGCGACCCTTGCAACCACAAATAGGCAAATACACACACACAAAGTGCTAAACCCACAAGAGTCAGTGTTGAATAATGGGTGGTAATTCTCATTTAAGGAAATATAAGATTATGTAGACTTCAATATATTAGTGAATAACTGAAAACTAATATATTATCAACAATGCTTATGAACATACGACATATATATATATATATATATATATATATATATATATACAAATTTATTTACCCCCTATAAATGAAATATTGGAAGGTGGAATAATTCAGGCAAAGAAATACATAAGTCTCAGAAATGTCTTCTGTATTTCCGTTTTCTGATTGCCTTGCTCCTGAAGAAGTGCTGCTTTTGCAACACGAAAGGCCTCGATCATCATCCTTTAAAAAAGAACGGCACCATTACACACATTCCTCCAGTAATATAAAAACTGTTCTCTTAGTACAGGTACAGTACTGGTACTGTTCTCTAAGTACAGGTACAGTACTGGTACTGTTCTCTTAGTACAGGTACAGTACTGGTACTGTTCTCTTAGTACAGGTACAGTACTGGTACTGTTCTCTTAGTACAGGTACAGTACTGGTACTGTTCTCTTAGTACAGGTACAGTACTGGTACTGTTCTCTCTTAGTACAGGTACAGTACTGGTACTGTTCTCTTAGTACAGTTACAGTACTGGTACTGTTCTCTTAGTACAGTTACAGTACTGGTACTGTTCTCTTAGTACAGGTACAGTACTGGTACTGTTCTCTTAGTACTGGTACAGTACTGGTCTGTTCTCTTAGTACAGGTACAGTACTGGTACTGTTCTCTTAGTACAGGTACAGTACTGGTACTGTTCTCTTAGTACAGGTACAGTACTGGTACTGTTCTCTTAGTACAGGTACAGTACTGGTACTGTTCTCTTAGTACAGGTACAGTACTGGTACTGTTCTCTTAGTACAGGTACAGTACTGGTACTGTTCTCTTAGTACAGGTACAGTACTGGTACTGTTCTCTTAGTACAGGTACACTACTGGTACTGTTCTCTTAGTACAGGTACAGTACTGGTACTGTTCTCTTAGTACAGGTACAGTACTGGTACTGTTCTTTAAATATTGTACAATACTGTTAAATTATTGCACACAATGATATCTTGCATAATCGCTGTGTGAATTTATTGCCGAGGATCGATAGCGATTGGTCATTAGCGGAGATAATGCCAACTGCAAGTTGAATCAGCTACAATAATTCCGTATCAGTTGCGACAACAATTCCGTGGCAGCTGCGACAACAATTCCGTGTCAGCTGCGACAACAATTCCGTGTCAGCTGCGACAACAATTCCGTATCAGCAAGTTCTAAACTTAAATAAAAAAACAATAACAGCATTCTGGCAGTTACAGCAGTAACTGTAGTAGCGCTAAAGAAATTACAGCATCAATTAAAATAACAGGAGCCTTCAGAAGATTGCAGCATCAATTGTAACATTAACAGCATCTAATGAATTACACCAACTGTACCATTACAGCAATCAATAGATTACAGCATCAACTGTACCATTAACAGTACTCGAAAAATTACAGCAATTATAGAGCATCACTTATACGACATCAATTATACATAAATAATGCACCAATTATAACGTGAATTATACATGTTATGACATCAACAAGATCAGTTTTACCACCAATTATACAATTGTACAAAATCAATTATAGAATATCATAAACATCAATTATACAACATCAATTACAACAATAGTAACATGTGAGAGAAACTGAAGATGTTTCGGTCCTTGGACCTTGATTACTTCAAATATTTAAAGAAGATCCAAGGAGCGAAACGTAATTAGTGAAGGTGTTTCTATTCACACCTGCCCTCTTAGGCCTCGACTCACACCTGCCCTCTTAGGCCTCGACTCACACCTGCCCTCTTAGGCCTCGACTCACACCTGCCATCTTAGGCCTCGACTCACACCTGCCCTCTTAGGCCTCGACTCACACCTGCTCTCTTAGGCCTCGACTCACACCTGCCCACTTAGGCCTCGACTCGCACCTGCTCTCTTAGGCCTCGACTCACACCTGCCCTCTTAGGCCTCGACTCACACCTGCCCTCTTAGGCCTCTACTCACACCTGCTCTCTTAGGCCTCGACTCACACCTGCCCTCTTAGGCCTCGACTCACACCTGCCCTCTTAGGCCTCGACTCACACCTGCCCTCTTAGGCCTCGACTCACACCTGCCCTCTTAGGCCTCGACTCACACCTGCCCTCTTAGGCCTCGACTCACACCTGCCCTCTTAGGCCTCGACCCCCTCCCCACACCTTGCCCTCTTAGGCCTCGACTCACACCTGCCCTCTAGGCCTCGACTCACACCTGCCCTCTTAGGCCTCGACTCACACCTGCCCTCTTAGGCCTCGACTCACACCTGCCCTCTTAGACCTCGACTCACACCTGCCCACTTACGCCTCGACTCACACCTGTCTGCATTACAGTTGTACAGACAGTACCAATGTACTGTACCCCTTCCTTCCCAGGGTAAACACTACCACCACCAGGAACCCCGGGGTAAACACTACCACCGCCAGGAAACCCTCGGGTAAACACCACCA
>WNWK01031669.1:0-22537 GCA_009830355.1 Cherax destructor
AGACGATTTTACCCACTTTGAGCCCTATTTTCGGTCAATTCCATTGTTCCACTCGACCAAACTCATAGCTATTTTGCTAGAACTCCATTTGTTCTATCAATTGAGTATAAGAAACCACTCATTTAGTGATTTTAACTACCCAATAAGGTGATCAGAAATTGGTAATTTGGTCAATTTCATACACAATTCAAGTAAGGCCAATTTCAAAATAGAGGCCAGAATAAACAATGCAGACATTCCTAGCACTAAAATAACATTTCCTTTGTTCATTAGTCATGTCTCCAGGCCCCTCTTATATGCTTTCCATTTTAATTTTTATTCACACAAAAAATAGAAGATTTCCTGTTATTGATTATTATTATTATTATAATCAAATAGAAGCGCTAAACCACAGGGGTTTCCTGTTATTGAGACAACTTAATTATTGTAAAAATGGTATAAATAATATCAGCGCATTTGTGAGAGAATATCAGACTCACCAGCTGACGTGTATTGGATGCGTGGTGTGATCTGTTTACTCTTGAACATCGGCAAAAATCGAACATTTCCACTACATTGAGCTCAATTTGAAGGTACTTTTAGTCTGAAAACTATCTCAATTTCTGTACTATATCTTCCATTCTATCAAATAAGACCAAGAAAACGAGAACACGACCATAAATACCATATGAAAATACACCGCAAATTCAGTGTTTTAAATCAAAAACATGTTTTTTTTCATTATGCACTAAATGCTGCAGGATTTTTTTATACTGCGACACTGACCACTCAGACCCATTCTCTCATATGTAGGTCTACCAGCTTTCTCCCACTAGAATTTTGGCTTAGTACTACAGCACCAACACTGGCTTGTAAGCCGTAGTACTACGGCACCAACAGTGAAAGGGTTAAACCATACACTCGGTCAGTTTTACTTTTCCTGTCATGCATCGTATGGAGCAGGATATTTTTTTATATGGTGCACACTTACTGCACAGACCCATTCTCTCATATCTATGCCAAAATTTACTGCTAACAGCTTATCTGAGCGAGCCGAGCACATGATGTAGAGCTACGTCAGGGACCCTGGTTTCACTGACGTAGATCTACGTGACAAATAGCTTGTGTCCACTTTCTAAAAAAAAAAAAAAAAAATTCTTCTCAAATAGTAAAGAATCTTTTCTGAAAGGAATGACACTAAAAGTTTGAAACTATGGAAAACTTATGGAATTACACAAAGTTAGCAGTTTCAGCATAATTTATGCATCAGCAATTTCATCCACTTTGATTCCTATTTTAAGCCAATTCCATTGCCTCAAACGGCCAAATTCTTAGCTATTTTGCAATAAAACTAGGCATTAAAAACAATAAAAAGTAAAATACACACAGTACACTCATTACTTACCTTAAAATACTTGTAGTCTTAATGTAGGGTGAGAGGTGAGTAAATGAGGTAAAACAATAAACAAGAGAGAACGAGTAAACGAGAGAGAGAGAACGAGTAAATGAGAGGAGAGAGATGCGCGTATGTAAACAAGCAGATGAACGCCTCTGGTTTTGGTTCATACACGTTCATCTACACGTAACATCTCATATTTATGTTAATTTATTCAACTGTGGGGTTTATTTATCATGTTTATGTTACATAGCATGTTTATTTTATAATTTTGAAAAATATCATAGATGGATTAATGAAAATGTTTATATTAACATAATATACACCATTTAATGAGCCTCAGAGTGCTTATTATTGCATATATTATTATCATTATTAATATGGCATCAAGACTAATAAGACACACTTAGTGATTTTAATGTGTACCTGCATGCCAGCACAGTGTGCAAGTTTATTTAGGTACAGGTACACATAAGTATAATTATCAGAGTATACAGTAGGGCCCCACTTATACAGCAGGTTAGGTTCAAGGCTGTCGGAAAGCAGACATCGCCGGAAAGCAGAACGCCATTTGTTTCCACTTATAAATGTCAGATAATAAGTTTACACTAACATATATATATTAAGTTAGCAATAGAACAAAGCATTAAAATACAATAAAAAGTAAAATACACACACAGTACACTCATTACTTACCTCAAAATATTTGTAGTCTTAATGTAGGAAGAGAAGTGAGTAGTGTTTATTGTAAGAAGTTAGGTGTGGTAAGTATGGTAGCCAGCCAGGCCACCCAACCCACATGTAATATACTTAATGCTGTTCAAGTGCTGTTACCGACGAATTTGTTCCCATAAGGACAAATGTAAATTAGATTAGTCGTTTCAGACCCCAAAAATACACTTACAAAAGATGTTACAAAAATACACTTACATAACTGTTCGAGTTTGGAGGTGAACGAAAACCGAGGGTCCACTGTAGTATACACTCATTACTTACCTTAAAATATTTGTAGTCTTAATAGTCTTAACCCTTAAACGGTCCAAATGTATATATACGTTAGTACTGCTACTGCCCCAAACGTATTTTTACGTTTTATTTTTCCTGCCTCCAAATTTGGCATGATTGGCCTGAGATGCCTGGTGAGCATAGAATGGGTTAACACTCAGTGTGCGCCATATTAAAAAAAATCTGGGGCCACTTAGTACCTTGTGGGAGCACCAGGTAAATTGAGCACCAGCTAGAGCAAACACTGTGGCAAACACCAAGGATTCACTGATGTCATGTCATATTAAGGAGGGGATGAGCGCCTCTCGATTTATAAAAAAAATTAAAATAAAAAAATTATGGAAATGAATTTTTTCTTACCAAAAAAATAGTGCATAATTCTGGCAACAAGTTGATGCAATCTGTTTCTTTCTATTATATTTCTAAGTATGTTTATACTAAAAAGTATTTTTGTTCTTGGTGTCAGCAAAAGGATTGTTGGCAATTTGTCAGTTTTTTTACCCCTAAAATTGCGATTTTTATGATTGTTTCATTTTAAATACACTGCATGGCAACCTCTGTGAGGCGTAGTGTGTGTGAGCAGCAGCAGTCGTCTCTCAGTGGCCTTGGAGCCTCCGATAAGCAAGGTGGGAGGTACTACTCTGATCGGTGGTGGGCGATTACCTAAGTATTGTTCATTTACATAATTATCAATATCTCAGGAATAAGTTATTGCCATTATAATCCCCTCATGCAAAAAGTATTTATCATAGCATCATGATTCTTTCATAGGTTATTGATGAATGATGTGACTACCGAACTAGAGAGTGATTTTGCGATGTGTTTACGGTTTCTTGTTTGTGATTTTTGTTCCCCCCCCCAAAAAAAAAAAACAGTATTTCAACATTTTGTATAATGAAATCTATTGACAGAACGCTCATACCACTCTGAAGTTCCATAACCTAACTCTTCGTCTTTCATCTGATCTCAACTAGAACATTGTACGTCTTACTAATTGTGTAGGAGAGGGATTGCCATAAGCCCTATCAAATAGGACATTTTATTTTTTTTTATCTATAACTCTAAGGCAAAACGTCACTAAAAACTCAGTGTCTATGTTTCAAATGCTGCTTAATTCAAAGACAATATTCCCATTGAAATATCTGCATAATAAAAAAAAAAGGTCGATTTGGCTCATCCCCCTTAACACTCCCCTTTGAAGTGGAAAGTGATGTCGGCAGGCTGGCAAGCAGCTGGTTGGCCACCTGGCTGGTCAGCTGGCTGCCTGCCTGCCTGGCCACCTGGTTGGCAAGCAGCTGGTTGGCCACCTGGCTGGTCAGCTGGGTACCTGATTGGCTGTCTGTCTGTCTCTCTCTGTCTGTCTGCATCTGTCTGTCGGCATCTATCTGTCGGCATCTATCTGTCGGCATCTATCTGTCGGCATCTATCTGTCGGCATCTATCTGTCGGCATCTATCTGTCGGCATCTATCTGTCGGCATCTATCTGTCTGTATCTCACAGGAACACATATGTAAATACAATTATACATAGTGTAAATTACCTAGGATAACTAAAAAAATCAAGACAAAGTGTTATACTGTGCTTGTGATCTGCGTAATACCAGTTGGTTCATGAGCTACTCTCTCAGACAAGCAGAAAGAAAGGAGACGACACACAGGTGGACAGAAAGACAGACACAGACAGAAAGACAGACAGGTTTGCGTAACAAATAAAGGGAAGCAGTGTAAGCTCGTCAAATGTCATCACTGTAATTACTGGACTGATAAGAAGAGATAAGACTACAGCTCACCCCTAGTAAAATGTCACCAGTCATCATTAGTGGAGATCAGATGAGATAAGGCAGCAACACAAATCTTACAATGGTTCAAGGGAACTGTTATTATTATTATTATTCACTATTACAGTGGAACCCGGTTAACGAACACCCGGAAATCATGCAATTATGTAAGTATAATATTGTAAGTGCTTGTGGAAGTGTATTTTTGGGGGTCTGAAATAGACTAACCTAAATGACATTTTTTCTTAAGGAAGTAAATTCTTTCGGTAATGGCACTTGAGCAGGCTTCTGCAATGAATGTTTTTCGTTAACCAGGGTTCCACTGTATTATTAACATCATTATTATTCACTATCATTATTATTATTTTTATGCACTATCATTATTATTATTATGAGTACAATTTCAGTACCTAATATTAGTGTCAGAACACAGATTGGCTATGAAATCACAAGAACTATTATAAATTGTGATTATGAGAACATAAAAATTATATAAAAAAATAAAATAAGTGAAAAAAAAAGGTATATCGGCAACGATTCTGCAAGCGGCAGGACTCCTGTTGCTGTCAGGTGAGCATCCAGTGCCAACTTCTCCGCGTCATATCTCGGTAACTACTGACCCAAATTATTTTTTTTTATCCTATAACACTTAAAAAAATGTGCTCTTTATTTCTATATAATTTTTTTTTTCAAAAGATTCCGGGCACTGGGCGAGCTAACGTAAATATACGTGTGGACCGTTTAAGGGTTAATATAGGGTGCAAGGTGAATAGTATGGTAGGTAGGTATCGTAACCCCATCTGGCCACCCCACCCACTCATCATATACTAAGCATTAAAAGCACCCTAGAGCGATAAAATGCATATAGTGTACACTTGTTACTCACCTTAAAATATTTGTAGTCTTAATGGTCTTAATATAGGGTGCAAGGTGAATAGTGTGGCCCCGGTGGCCTGGTGGCTAAAGCTCTCGCTTCACACACTGAGCGCCCGGGTTCGATTCCCGGAGGAATGGAAACATTTTGACGTGTTTCCTTACACCTGTTGTCATGTTCACCTAGCAGCAAATAAATACCTGGGTGTTAGTCAACTGGTGTGGGTCGCATCCTGGGGGACAAGATTGAGGACCCCAATGTAAATAAGACAGACAGTCCTCGATGACGCACTGACTTTCTTGGGTTATCCTGTTATCCTCGGTGGCTAACCCTCCGGAGTTAAAAATCCGAAGAAAATTTTATCTAGGGTAGGTAGGTATCGTTACTCCATCTGGCCACCCCCACCCACACATTATATACTAGGCATTTAAAGAGCCCTAGAGTGATAAAATGCATATACAGTACACTCATTACTTATTTTTTAATTATTTTATTAACACATTGGCCGCTTCCCACCAAGGAAGGGTGGCCAAAAAAAAAAAAAAAACTTTCATCATTCACTCCATCACTGTCTTGCCAGAGGCATGCTTACACTACAGTTATAAAACTGCAATATTAACACCCCTCCTTCAGAGTGCAGACACTGTACTTCCCATCTCCAGGACTCGAGTCCGGCCTGCCGGTTTCCCTGAATCCCTTCATAAATGCTACCTTGCTTACACTCCAACAGCACATCAAGTCCTAAAAAAAACATTTGTCTCCATTCACTCCTATCAAATACGCTCACACATGCTTGCTGGAAGTCCAAGCCCCTCGCATACAAAGCCTCCTTTACCCTCCTCCAACTTTTCCTAGGACGACCCCTACCCCGCCTTCCATCCACTACAGATTTATACACTCTCCAAGTCATTCTATTTTGTTCCATCCTCTCTACATGTCTGAACCACCTCAACAACCCCTCCTCAGCTCTCTGGATAGTTTTGGTAATCCTGCACCTCCTCCTAATTTCCAAACTACGAATTCTCTGCATTACATTCACACCACACATTGCCCTCAGACATGACATCTCCACTGCCTCCAGCCTTCTTGTTGCAACATTCACCACCCATGCTTCACACACATATAAGAGTGTTGGTGTAACTATACTCTCATACATTCCCCTCTTTGCTTTCATGGATAAAGTTCTCTGTCTCCACAAGCTCCTCAGTGCACTACTCACTTTTTTTCCCTCGTTAATTCTATGACTTACCTCATCCTTCATATACCCATCTGCTGACACATCCACTCCCAAATATCTGAACACATTCACCTCCTCCATACTCTCTCCCTCCAATCTGATATCCAATCTCCCGTTATCTAATTTTTTTGTTATCCTCATCACCTTACTCTTTCCTATATTTACTTTTAATTTCCTTCTTTTACATACCCTACCAAACTCATCCACCAACCTCTGCAACTTCTCTTCAGAATCCCCCAAAAACACAGTGTCATCAGCAAAGAGCAACTGTGACAACTCCCACTTTGTGTTAGATTCTTTATCTTTTAACCCCACACCTCTTGCCAACACCCAAGCATTCACTTCTCTTACAACTCCATCTATAAATATATTGAACAACCACGGTGACATCACACATCCCTGTCTAAGGCCTACTTTACTGGGAAATAATCTCCATCTCGCCACATACTCTAACCTGAGCCTCACTATCCTCGTAAAAAAATTTCACCGCTTTCAATAACCTACCTCCTATTCCATACATTTGCAACATCTGCCACATTGCCCCCCTATCCACTCTATCATATGCCTTTTCCAAATCCATAAATGCCACAAATACCTCTTTACCCTTATCTAAATATTGTTCATCTATATGTTTCACTGCAAACACTTGGTCTACATACCCCCTACCCTTCCTAAAGCCTCCTTGTTCATCTGCTATCCTGCTCTCCATCTTACTCCTAATTCTTTCAATAATAACTCTACCATACACTTTACCAGGTATACTCAACAGACGTATTCCCCTATAATTTTTACACTCTTTTGTTCCCTTTGCCTTTATACAAAGGAACTATGCATGCTCTCAGACAATCCCTAGGTACCTTACCCTCTTCCATACATTTATTAAATAAAAACACTAACCACTCTAAAACTATATCCCCACCTGCCTTTAACATTTCTATCTTTATCCCATCAATCCCAGCTGCTTTACCCCCTTTCATTCTACTCACTGCCTCACGAACTTCCCCCACACTCACAACTGGTTCTTCCTCACTCCTATAAGATGTTATTCCTCCTTGCCCTATACACGAAATCACAGCTTTCCTATCTTCATCAACATTTAACAATTCCTCAAAATATTCCCTCCATCTTCCCGATACCTCTAACTCTCCATTTAATAACTCTCCTCTCCTATTTTTAACTGACAAATCCATTCTTTCCCTAGGCTTTCTCAACTTATTAATCTCACTCCAAAACTTTTTCTTATTTTCAACAAAATTTGTTAACATCTCACCCACCCTCTCATTTGCTCTCTTTTTACATTGCTTCACCACTTTCTTAACCTCTTTTTTTCTCTCCATATACTCCTCCCTTCTTACATCACTTCTATTTTGTAAAAACCTCTAATATGCTAATTTTTTTCTCTCTTACTACTCTCTCTACATCATTCCACCAATCGCTCTTCTTCCCTCCCACACCCACTTTCCTATAACCACAAACTTCTGCTGAACACTAACACTATATTCTTAAACTTACCCCATACCTCTTTTACCCCACTGCCTATACTCTCACTAGACCATCTGTCCTCCAACAGTTGTTTATTTTTTTATTTTTTTTTATTAACACATCGGCCGATTCCCACCAAGGCAGGGTGGCCCGAAAAAGAAAAACTTTCATCATCATTCACTCCATCACTGTCTTGCCAGAAGGGTGCTTTACACTACAGTTATAAAACTGCAACATTAACACCCCTCCTTCAGAGTGCCGGCACTGTAATTCCCATCTCCAGAACTCAAGTCCGGCCTGCCGGTTTCCCTGAATCCCTTCATAAATGTTACTTTGCTCACACTCCAACAGCACGTCAAGTATTAAAAACCATATGCCTCCATTCACTCCTATCAAATACGCTCACACATGCTTGCTGGAAGTCAAGCCCTCGCACACAAAACTTCCTTTACCCCTCCCTCCAACCTTTCCTAGGCCGACCCTACCCGCCTTCCCTCCACTACAGATTTATACACTCTCGAAGTCACTCTGTCTCGTTCCATTCTCTCTACATGTCCAAACCACCTCAACAACCCCTCCTCAGCTCTCTGGACAATCGTTTTGGTAATCCGCACTCCTCCTAATTTCCAAACTCCTAATTCTCTGCATTATATTCACACCACACATTGACCTCAGACATGACATCTCCACTGCCTCCAGCCTTCTCCTCGTTGCAACATTCATCACCCATGCTTCACACCCATATAAGAGCGTTGGTATAACTATACTCTCATACATTCCCTCTTTACTTCCATGGACAAGGTTCTTTGTCTCCACAGACTCCAAGTGCTCCACTCACCCTTTTTCCCTCATCAATTCTATGATTCACCTCATCCTTCATAGATCCATCCGCGACATGTCCACTCCCAAATATCTGAATACATTCACCTCCTCCATACTCTCTCCTCCAATCTGATATCCAATCTTTCGTCACCTATTCTTTTGTTATCCTCATCACCTTACTCTTTCCTATATTCACTTTCAATTTTCTTCTTTTACACACCCTACCAAATTCATCCACCAACCTCTGCAGCTTCTCTTCAGAATCTCCCAAAGCACAGTGTCATCAGCAAAAAGCAACTGTGACAACTCCCACTTTGTATTTGCTTCTTTATCTTTTAGCCCAACACCTCTTGCCAAGACCCTCGCATTCACTTCTCTTACAACCCCATCTATAAATATATTGAACAACCACGGTGACATCACACATCCTTGTCTAAGGCCCACTTTTACTGGGAAATAGTCCCCTTCCCTCCTACACACTCTAACCTGAGCCTCACTATCCTCATAAAAACTCTTCACTGCTTTCAGTAACCTTCCTCCTATTCCATACACCTGCAACATCTGCCACATTGCCCCCTATCTACCCTATCATACGCCTTTTCCAAATCCATAAATGCCACAAAAACATCTTTACCCTTATCCAAATACTGTTCACCTATATGTTTCACTGTAAACACTTGGTCTACACACCCCTACCTTTCCTAAAGCCCCCTTGTTCATCTGCTATCCTGCTTTCTGTTTTACTCTTAATTCTTTCAATAATAACTCTACCATACACTTTACCTGGTACACTCAACAGACTTATTCCCCTATAATTTTTGCACTCTCTTTTGTCCCCTTTGCCTTTATACAAAGGAACAATACACGCTCTCTGCCAATCCCTAGGTACCTTACCCTCTTCCATACATTTATTAAATAATAGCACCAACCACTCCAAAATTATATCCCCACCTGCTTTTAACATTTCTATCTTTATCCCATCAATCCCAGCTGCCTTACCCCCTTTCATTCTACCCACTGCCTCACGAACTTCCCCTACACCCACAACTGGCTCTTCCACACTCCTACAAGATGTTATTCCTCCTTGCCCTACACACGAAATCACAGCTTCCCTGTCTTCATCAACATTTAACAAAACCTCAAAATATTCTCTCCATCTTCCCGATACCTCTAACTCTCCATTTAATAACTCTCCTCTCCTATTTTTAACTGTCAAATCCATTTGTTCTCTATCTCTAGGCTTCCTCAACTTATTAATCTCATTCCAAAACTTTTTCTTATTTTCAACAAAATTTGCTGATAACATCTCACCCACTCTCTCATCTGCTCTCTTTTTACATTGCTTCACCACTCTTTTAACCTCTCTTTTTCTCTCCATATACTCTTCCCTCCTTGCATCACTTCTACTTTGTAAAAACCTCTCATATGCTAACTTTTTCTCCCTTACTACTCTCTTATCTTACCCTAACCGCCTCCTCCTTTAGTTTATAAATCTTCACTTCTCTCTTACTTGCTGTTTCCATTCTTCTTGTATCCCATCTACCTTTTACTCTCACTGTAGCTAAAACTAAAAAGTGATCTGATATATCTGTGGCCCCTCTATAAACATGTACATCCTGAAGTCTACCCTACATTTTGCCCTACATCATATCTTGTATACTTATTTATCCTCTTTTTCTTAAAATATGTTACCTATAACCAAACCCCTTTCTATACAAAGTTCAATCAAATGCTCCCCATTATCATTTACACCTGGTACCCCAAACTTACCTACCACACCCTCTCTAAACGCTTCTCCTACTTTAGCATTTAGGTCCCCTACCATGATTACTTTCTCACTTGGCTCAAAAGTTCCTACACACTCGCTTAACATCTCCCAAAATCTCTCTCTCCTCTACACTCCTCTCTTCTCCAGGTGCATACGCACTTATTATGACCCACTTTTCACATCCGACCCTTATTTTAATCCACATAATCTTTGAATTTATACATTTATGTTCCCTCTATCCTACTCTTAATTCTGTCAATAATAACTACCATACACTTTACGAGGTACACTCAACAGGCTTATTTCCCTATAATTTTTGCACTCTCCTTTGTCCCCTTTGCCTTTATACAAAGAAACTATGCAAGCTCTCAGCCAATCCCTAGGTACCTTACCCTCTTCCAAACATTTATTAAATAATAGCACCAACCACTCCAAAACTATATCCCCACCTGCTTTTAACATTTCTATCTTTATTCCATCAATCCCAGCTGCCTTACTCACTTTCATTCTATCCAATACCTCACGAACTTCCCCCATACTCACATTTGGCTCTTCCCCACTCCTACAAGATGTTAATTCCTCCTTGCCCTATACACGAAACAGGGATGCTTACCTTAAAATATTTGTAGTCTTAATGTAGGGAGAGAGGTGAATAAACGAGAGAGAGAGAGAGACTGAGTACATGAGAGAGGACAGATGCGAGTTTTGTAAACAAACTAGGCGAACACGTATGGTTTTAGTTCACTCCCACAAGCCAACTAGAAAAACATCTCATATTTATGTTAATTTATTCTACTGTGGGTATATTTATATGTTATGTAGAATGTTTATTATATAATTTTGAAAAAAATATAGACGGATTAAGAAAAATGTCTATACAGTGGTACCCCGGATTTCGTACTGCTCCCAACTCGAACAATTATGTAAGTGTATTTTGTAAGTGCTTTTGCAAGTGTATTTTTGGGGGTCTGAAACAGATTAATCTAATTTACATTTGTCCTTATGGGAACAAATTAGTTCTGTAACGGCACGCGAACAGCATTCTGGAACGAATTATTGACGAAAACCGAGGTACCACTGTATTAACGTTTTATAAGACATTTATTGCGCCTCAGAATGATTTTTAGTGTGTTATTATTATTATTTGGGGTTGTCGCCATTGCCAAGCAGTGAGAGGAGCGACTCTCATTGCTGAGGTCCAGGGAATAAACCCTGGACTTTAATATAAAAAAAATTTGATGATGAAAGTATTTTCTTTTTGAGGATTTTCTTTCTTTTTGGGTCACCCTGCCTCGGTGGGAGACGGCCTACTTGTTGAAAAAAAAAAAAAAAAATTATTATCATTATTAATAAAGCATCTTCAAGACTAATAAGACACTCCTAATGATTTTAATGTGTACCTGCACACCAGCACAGTGTGTAAGTTTACTTAGGTACAGGTACACATAAGTACAATGGACCCTCAGTTAAGGCCAACTCTGTTAGAGGCCGGTTTTTCGGCTCCCGGTTAGAGGCCGTTTTTCGGTTAGAGGCCATATGGGATGCGTCCGTCCACCGGCTGGGGCCGCTTTTGCTTCAGTTTGCCTGTGTTTCTCGGTGCGTGAGGAAGCTTCTGCTCATTCATCCAAACATTTTGCTATAATCCATTGTTTTTGGTGGTTATTTATCAAGTGCAACTGTGAAATAAGTCACCATGGCCCCAAGGAAAGTTCTTAGTAAAGTTCCTTTGGTAAAGAAAGTGAGAAACATGATAGAATTCAAGGCAGGCAGGCATAGAGGCAAGGAGAGTAGCAGGCATGCAGGGAATATAGCAGGCATGCAGGGAGTGTAGCAGGCATGCAGGGAGTGTAGCAGGCATGCAGGGAGTGTAGCAGGCATGCAAGGAGTGTAGCAGGCATGCAGGGAGTGTAGCAGGCATGCAGGGAGTGTAGTTCGTGGAGTGACTCTCAAGCTGATCCTAGTGGCATTAAAAGACCACAGAGAGAGCTTTGCTACCTGAAGTCATTATGGAGGGGGATTACCCTTCCAAGCACTAACTCCTCCCTCTTTCCTCCTCCCTATCATCCAGAAGCCAGCATTAGTCTTCAATAAAGGTTTGTAATATTGATTTAATTGTTAAAAATTTTTTTTTTTTTTTTTAATATTTTTGTCTGGAATGGATTAATTGAATTTACATTAATTCTTATGGGGAATATTATTTTGGTTAAAGGCCATTTCGGTTTAAGGCCAAGCTTCTGGAACGGATTACGGCCTTTAACCGAGGGTCCACTGTATAATTATCAGAGTATATAAAATATGAAATAACTTTAAAACCTGGATTTTACCTGGATTGGGTTTCGGGGGTCAACGCCCCCGTGGCTCGGTCTGAGACCAGGCCTCATGGTGGATCAGGGTCTATCAACCAGGCTGTTACTGCCAGCAAAACACTTGAAATTTTGGAAAGTTTCCAAACATAATGGAGAGACGTGGTGCTCACAGAGAATGTAAACAAACTGGGTGGCGCGCGCCGTATTAGAAAGACGGGGAGCCGTATACAGTCATCCCTTGGTTTTCAATTTTAATCCGTTCCAGATGGATCAGCTAAAACCAAAATCGGTGAAAACCAAAACTATTTTCCCCATAAGAAATAATGGAAATTCAATTAATCTGTTCCAGAAACCCAGAAGTTTGGAAAAAAAAAATTGGGGGGCCTTAAAGATAGATTTACATGCACAAATAAATGAACTCTATGTGGCACTTACCTTTATTGAAGACTGATGTTGCTGGATGGAAGAGAGGGAGGAGGGAAGAGGGAAGAGACCCTATTTTTTGGAAGGGGAATCCCCTTCCATAAGGAATTTAGGTACCAAGTCCTTATCCGGGGTCACTTCCCTGCATGCCTGCTACACTCCCTCCCTGCCTGCTACACTCCCTCCCATCCTGCTACACTCCCTGCATACCTGCTACACTCCCTGCATACCTGTTACACTCCCTGCATACATGCTACACTCCCTCCATACATGCTACACTCCCTCCATACATGCTACACTCCCTGCATACATGCTACACTCCCTGCATACATGCTACACTCCCTGCATACATGCTACACTCCCTGCATACATGCTACACTCCCTGCATACATGCTACACTCCCTGCATGCCTGCTACACTTCCTGCATGCCTGCTACACTTCCTGCATGCCTGCTACACTCTTAAACTCCATCGTGTTTCTCACTTTCTTTACCAAAGGACTGGCACTAGGAGCTTTCTTTGGGCCCATGGTAGCTTATTTAGTAGTCACACACAATAATCAAGGGCCAAAAACAATGAATTGTTAATAAATGTTTTGTATGAACTCCTGGGATGATGTTCACTCGAGTATAAACAATGCTACACTGTGTGACAATGTGCGTGGGTGGCGGTCTAGCGGGGTTTGTATGTGCGGGGCACTGGTGGACAGGTTCCGTACCATCAGTGAAAACTGAGACAATCGGTGAAAACCGAGACAATTTTTCCACGAAAAAAGTGATTGAAAACCAAAATCGGTGAAAACTAAGACAATTGAAAACCAAGGGATGACTGTAGTTTTTTTGGTCATAATTTGAAATCACCGTATTAGTGGAACGCCGTAAAGTGGGGCCCTACTGTATATAAAACATGAAATAACTTTGAAACACTTGAAATTTTGGGAAGTTTCCAGACATAATGGAGAGTTGTGCTCACGGAGAATGTAAACAAACCGGGTGGGATGCAGTGACTGTATCAGAAAGACAGGGGGAGGAGATACCCTGTAAAATGAACAGAATTTGGTAATTTAGGCAATTTCACATAAAATTCATAAATTGCCAATTTAAAAATAGGGTCCAGAATAAACAATGTAGACATTCCTGGCACAAACATTTCCTCTGTTCATTAGTTACATCCCCAAGCGTCTTCTACATTACACTTTCTTTTCATTTTGAATTTTTATTCATACAAAAAATAGATTTACTGTTATGCAGACTACTGCATTCCTGTAATAATTGTATAAATAATGTCAGCACATTCGTGAATACATTAGACTGACCAGTTGGACGTGTATTGGACAAGTGACGTGATTTGTGTATTCTAAAATTTGAATATTCCCACTACTTTGACCTCAATTTTAAGCATCTTCCAATCAAAAATCATTCTACTCCTGTATTATATCTTCCACTGTATCAAATGCTACCAGGAAACCAAGATTTTTTTTTTTAACCACGTTGGCTGTTTCCCACTGTGGCAGGGTGACCCAAAAAGAAAGAAAAACCTTTCATCATTCAACACTTTCACAATCACTCACACAATCACTGTCTATGCAGAGGCACTCAGATATGACATCTTAAATGTCCCTCCTAACTGTCAATATCCCAAACCCCTATTTTAAAGTGCAGGAATTATTCTTTCCATTTCCAGGATTCAAGTCCGACTAACCAGTTTCCCTGAATCCCTTCCCAAAATATTACCCTGCTCATACTCCAACAGCTCATCAGGTCCCAAAAACCATTCGTCTCCATTCACTCCTATCTAACACGCTCATGCATGCTTGGTGGAAGTCCAAGCTCCTCGCCCACAAAACCTCCTTTACTCTCTCCCGCCAATCTTTTCAAGGCCAACCACTATCCCGCCTTCCTTCCCCTACAGATTTATACACTCTAAGTCATTCTGCTTTGTTCCATTCTCTCTAAATGACCAAATCACCTCAACAGTCCCTCTTCAGCCCTCTAATACTTTTAGTGACTCCACACCTCCTAATTTCCACACTACGAATTCTTTGCATAATATTTACACCACACATTGCCCTTAGACACGACATCTAAACTGCCTCCAGCCGCCTCCTCGCTGCAGAATTTACAACCTACACTTCACACCCATATAAGTGTGTTGGTAGCACTGTACTCTCGTACATTCCCTTCTTTGCCTCCATTTATAACTTTCTTTGTCTCCACAGATACCTCAACACACCACTCACCTTCTTTCCTTCATGAATTCTATGGTTAACCTCATCCTTCATAAACCCATCTGCTGACAAGTCAACTCCTAAATACAGTGGAACCCCCAAATATTGGCCACTGCGTTTATCAGCCGAATCGTATTTGGGCCGAAATTTTGCTCCGTATTTTGGCCGGTGTCTTGCAAATTGGCCGTATTAAATGCATCAGCTTGCCTCTCACTGGGATGCTGTGCGTAGGCGAGTCAGTCTCCCTGTGTCTTTGGTGAATGAGCATATACTCTGCGCATTCATCCAAACATTTCCTTAACCCTTTCGGGGTTTTGGCTGTACTAGTACGGCTTACGCCTCAAGGTTTTCGTCGTACTAGTACGTCTAAATTCTAGCGCCCTCAAATCAAGCAGAAACAGGCTGGTAGGCCTAGATGTGAGAGAATGGGTCTGTGCGGTCAGTGTGCGCAGTATAAAAAAAATCCTGCACCACAGTGCATAATGAGGAAAAAAAAAACTGACCATGTTTTTGGTTTAAAACAGTGACTTTGCAGTCTATTTTCGTATGGTAATTATGCTTGTATTCTCGTTTTCTTAGTCTCATTTGATAGAATGGATGATATATTACAGAAATAGAGATAATTTTCACTGGTTTCACGATGACAACTACCTTGAAACTGAGCGCAAAGTAGCGAAAACGTTCGATTTTGGCAGATGTTCAAGAGTAAACAAATCACACCATGCGTCCAATACACATCAACTGGCGAGTCTAATATTCTTGCACAAGTGCGCTGATATTATGTATACCATTTTTACAATGATGCAGGTGTATACATAACAGTAAATCTTCTATTTTTTGTGAGAATAAAAATTCAAAATGGAAAGCAAAAGTAATGTAAGAGGGGCCTGGAGACGTGACTAATGAACAGAGATGTTATTTTAGTGCCAGGAATGTCTCTTGTTTATTCTGGACCCTATTTTGAAATTGGCATTTGAAATTTGTGTGAAATTGGCCAAATTGTCCTACTCGAAAAATTATCGATCCAAGTGGAGAGTGCCATCAAACCCAAAACACAGCCCGCTGCCAGACGAGCACCCACAACAAGCTCTGAGCAACTATAGCTTCTACGTCCTATCTACAACATCCCCTGTACTACTATGAGACCTAATAACAGAAGAAGCAGCAATAAGAACAGCAAGAAATCACCAAGATCTCGACTATTTCATTTGACTACCCAGCAGGACGCCGGTGCATCACCCACCCACCCCACCACCACCCCAGGCAACATGTCAACAAACACAATGGCTGACTCTCCCTCTCCCTCACCCTACTCAACCACCACCCATGACGACGGGACAGCAACAACACCAATCATGACTGAATCTCCCTCAAACAACACTGCCTTCAAAGGATTTGACCCATCTGAAATGATCTCAGGTATGACAAATGATCCTGTCACTCTTAAGTCATACATCACCACCTTAACTGAGGAAAACATGAATCTTCGTACAACACTATCTAAGCATGAAACAAAGTTAGCCCACCTAGAAAGCAAGATCCTAAGCTTTGAGCAGAAGTTTACATCAGCTGGAATAGCTGATTTTGGAAAGACCCTCCAATCAGTCATAGCCAGCCATACAGACCAAATAACATCCCTAAACACGAAGGTTGAAGATGCTGTCAAGAACTGGAAAACCAACATGGATACCCAGCTGACTGACTATTTTTCTAACCAAGAAGATAAAAATGAGCAAGATAAGTTATCCAGCGCGGTAATAATTAGCAGTGCACTCTTTCCAAGTGGCATAAACCATACCAACTGCAAAGATGTTGCTCTTCAGACCATAAAAGACCACTTAAATTTAGTAGTACCAGCATCTGAAATAACAGAATCACGATTACTTGGCACACAAGGTAGAAAAAAGAGTGTTATGCTTAGATTTCACACGATAGACAGTAAAACAGATCTTATTAAAACATCAATTAATGCAAAAAAAGATCTCTATGTAAACGAGTGCCTCACAAAAAAACGTCAGAACCTCCTATACAGAGTAAGAAAGCTTAAACGTGAGAATAATGACAAAATCCACCAGTGCTTCACCCGAGAAGGGAAAATCCTAGTTAAGAAAACAAATGTAGGCCGTGCTTACTATATCACGAATGAAAATGAACTGTCCACATTCCTTCGAGATGCTAACCTTACAGAGACTGAATAATATCAATGACCTAATCCTTAGTCTGCATTAGTGCAACAGTTGTATTAGTAACTGCAACCTCACAATCTTACATTTCTCCCAAAACTGATTATATAGTTTTCTTTGATTTTATCTTAATAGTTCTTGTTCTTATTGCTTTTCCCTTTCATATCCATGGGGAAGTGGAATAAGAATCTTTCCTCCGTAAGCCATGCGTGTTGTAAAAGTCAACTAAAATGCCGGGAACAATGGGCTAGTAACCCCTTTTCCTGTATAGCTTACTAAAAAGAAGAAGAAGAAAATCGTCAAAGTGGGATGTTTGAATGTGCGTGGATGTTGTGCGAATGATAAGAAAGAGATGATTGTAGATGTTATGAATGAAAAGAAGCTGGATGTCCTGGCTTTAAGTGAGACAAAGCTGAAGGGGTAGGAGAGTTTCAGTGGGAGAAATAAATGGGATTAGATCAGGGTTTCAAATAGAGTTAGAGCTAAAGAAGGAGTGGCAATAATGTTGAATAATCAGTTATGGCAGGTAAAGAAGGAATATAAATGTATAAATTCAAGGATTATGTGGAGTAAAATAAAGGTTGGATGTGAAAAGTGGGTTATAGTAAGTGTTTATGCACCTGGAGAAGAGAAGTGTAGAGGAGAGAGAAAATTTTGGGAAATGTTGAGTGAGTGTGTGGGGAGTTTTCAACCAAGTGAGAGAGTAATTGTGGTTGGGGATCTTAATGCTAAAGTGGGTAAAAATGTTGTGGATGGAGTAGTAGGTAAATTTGGGGTGCCAGGGTAAATGTAAATGGGGAGCCATTAATTGAGCTATGTGTAGAAAGAGGTTTGGTAATAAGTAATACATATTTTATGAAAAAGAGGATAAATAAATATACAAGGTATGATATAGCACGTAAGGAAAGTAGTTTGTCGGATTATGTATTGGTGGATAAAAGGTTGATGAGTAGGCTTCAGGATGTACATGTTTATAGAGGGGCAACGGATATATCAGATCAATATTTGGTTGTAGCTACAGTTAGAGTAAAAGGTACATGGGACAAAAAGAAAATGGCAACAGCAAGTAAGAGAGAGGTAAAGTGTATAAACTAAGGGAGGAGGAAGTTAGGGTGAGATATAAGGAACTATTGGCAGAAAGGTGGGCTAGTGCAAGTAGGAGTAGTGGGGGTTGAAGAGAGTTGGGATAGTTTTAAAAATGCAGTATTAGAATGTGGGGCAGAAGTTTGTGGTTATAGGAGGGTGGGTGCAGGAGGAAAAAGGAGTGAGTGGTGGAATGAAGAAGTAAAGGGTGTGATAAAAGAGAAAAAGGTAGCTTATGAGAGGTTTTTACAAAACAGAAGTGTTAGTAGAAGAGCAGAGTATATGGAGAGTAAAAGAAAGGTGAAGAGAGTGGTGAGAGAGTGCAAAGAAGAGCGGATGAAAGAACGGGAGAGGCTCTGTCAAGAAATTTTGCTGAAAACAAGAAAAATTTTGGAGTGAGATAAACAAGGTAAGAAAGCCTAGGGAACGAATGGATTTGTCAGTTAAAAACAGAGTAGGGAGTTAGTAGATGGGGAGCTGGAGGTATTGGGTAGATGGCAGGAATATTTTGAGGAACTTTTAAATGTTGATGAAAAAGGGAGGCGATAATTTCATGTACTGGCCAGGGAGGTACAACATCGTTTAGGAGTGAAGAAGAGCAGGATGTGAGTGTGGGGGAGGTGCGTGAGGCATTACGTAGAATGAAAGGGGTAAGCAGCAGGAATTGACGGAATCATGACAGAAATGTTAAAAGCAGGGGGATATAGTGCTGGAGTGGTTGGTATTTTTGTTTAATAAATGTATGAAAGAGGGAAGGTACCTAGGGATTGGCAGCGAGCATGTATAGTTCCTTTATATAAAGGGAAGGGGATAAAAGAGTGTAAAAATTATAGGGGAATAAGTTTACTGAGTATACCAGGTAAAGTGTATGGCAGGGTTATTATTGAAAGAATTAGAGGTAAGACAGAGAGTAGGATTGCAGATGAGCAAGGAGGCTTTAGAATGGGTAGGGGATGTGTAGATCAAGTGTTTACAGTGAAGCATATATGTGAACAGTATTTAGATAAAGGTAGAGAAGTTTTTATTGCATTTATGGATTTAGAAAAGGCATATGATAGAGTGGATAGGGGAGCAATGTGGCAAATGTTGCAAGTGTATGGAATAGGTAGTAAGTTACTGAAGGCTGTAAAGAGTTTTTATGAGGATAGTGAGGCTCAGGTTAGGGTGTGTAGGAGAGAGGGAGATTACTTCCGGTAAAAGTAGGTCTTAGACAGGGATGTGTAATGTCACCATGGTTGTTTAATATATTTATAGATGGGGTTGTAAAGAAGTAAATGCTAGGGTGTTGGGGAGAGGGGTGGGATTAAATTTTGGAGAATTAAATGCAAAATGGGAGTTGACACAGTTACTTTTTGCTGATGATACTGTGCTTATGGGAGATTCTAAAGAAAAGTTGCAAAGGTTAGTGGACGAGTTTGGGAGAGTGTGTAAAGGTAGAAAGTTGAAAGTGAACATAGATAAGAGTAAGGTGATGAGGGTATCAAACGATTTAAATAAAGAAAAATTGGATATCACATTGGAGAGAGGGATTATGGAAGAAGTAAATGTTTTCAGATATTTGGGAGTTGATGTGTCAGCGGATGGATTTATGAAGGATGAGGTTAACCATAGAATTGATGAAGGAAAAAAGGTGAGTGGTGCATTGAGGTATCTGTGGAGACAAAAACGTTATCCATGGAGGCAAAGAAGGGAATGTACGAAAGTATAGTGGTACCAACACTCTTATATGGGTGTGAAGCATGGGTTGCAAATGCTGCAGCGAGGAGGAGGCTGGAGGCAGTGGAGATGTCCTGTATAAGGGCAATGTGTGGTGTAAATATTATGCAGAAAATTCGGAATGTGGAAATTAGGAAAAGGTGTGGAGTTACTAAAAGTATTTGTCAGAGGGCTGAAGAGGGGTTGTTGAGGTGGTTTGGTCATTTAGAGAGAATGGATCAAAGTAGAATGACTTGGAGAGCGTATAAATCTGTAGGGGAAGGAAGGCGGGGTAGGGGTCGTCCTAGAAAAGGTTGGAGGGAAGGGGAAAGGAGGTTTTGTGGACGAGGGCTTGGACTCCAGCAAGCATGTGTGAGCGCGTTAGATAGGAGTGAATGGAGACGAATGGTTTTGGGACATGACGATCTGTTGGAGTGTGAGCAGGGTAACATTGTGTGAAGGGATTCAGGGAAACCAGTTAATTGATTTAGTTGGACTTGAGTCCTGGAAATGGGAAGTACAATGCCTGCACTTTAAAGGAGGGGTCTGAGATAGTGACAGCTGGGAGGGACTTTTCTCAGCTGTCGTATCTGAGCTCCTCTGCAAAGACAGTGATTATGTATGAGTGTGGTGAAAGTGTTGAATGATGATGAAAGTTTTTTCTTTTTGGGGATTTTCTTTCTTTTTGGGTCACCCTGCCTTGGTGGGAGACGGCCGACTTGTTGAAAAAAAAAAAAAAAAAAATTAACTTCATATTTGTTCTAATAATCTGCTACCTCACTATATTAAATTTCCCACTAAATATAATTGTACATCCTATTTTACTATATATATATCTTTTAACGTCTCTGTAACCATTTACTTTTATTTTATTATTTTTAATACAAATCTATCATTACCTTTTCCCAACCCTATCTATTTACAATATTAGTAATTACTTTTTACTTGAAATTTAATTACAACCTTTTCACTTTTGTTTTTCTTTTTATATTTTTATAATCAAACAATTACCTTATTGTGTATGTGACTTAGTTTATTTTTTTCTTATAAGCTATTACCAAATAAGTGCAATTATTTACTCATACTTTTAAATACCTTTTTACCAAAAAGCAAATTCAAGTCACTTTATTTGCTTAATTGTTCTCTTATATTCAAACAACTACCTCATTGTGTATATGACTTACTTTATATTTCCTTTATAAGCAACTACCTGATAAGTGCAATCATTTACTTATATTTTATAAATACTGTTTACCATTAGCCAACTTTAGTCAACTTTCAGTCACTTTATTTGCTTAATTGTATTCATATATTCAAACAACTACCTCATTGTATATGTGACTTACTTTATATTTCCTTTATAAGCAACTACCTGATAAGTGCAATCATTTACTTATATTTTATAAATACCTTTTACCATTAGCCAACTTCAGTCACTTTATTAACTTCAATTTAATCAAAACTACTTTTAATATTAGTCAAATCTGTTTTAACTTCTAGTTCAATAGCTCTTTGCATTCATTAACCTCTTATTGCCTTTCATATACTAAAAGTTTCAACCAGTGCCATATTGAATAAAAAATTTCTTTTTCCATACCAATTTAATACTAGTCATTGAAGTTGTTCTAACCATTCATTAGACAGTTAAATTAGTATATCATTAACATTATTCAAATATCCTATATCACTGTAAAAAATTCCTGTAAACACTTGCACATAATTGTGTTAATCCATTAGCAAGTAAGACTTTAATCTAATACCATATCATTAAGTTTAGCATAATCTATTGTTCCCAAGTCTAGTTATAGAATCACACTAATTCCTATGATTACAGGCATTGATCCTGATCTCAACCTATTATTAAATGACTTACATGACTCCAACAGCAATTGTAACTATTACACAGCTGATCAAGCAAAGACATTACTCAGAGCCAACAATAACTTAACTATCTTCAATTACAATGTTAGATCTTTGAGCAAACATTATGATGACCTCACAGCACTACTCCAATCCCTACAGTCCAATATGTCAATCATCACACTCACTGAGACCTGGCTAAAGCCTGATACTACAGGTGTTTATGCCATCCCAGGTTACACAGCCATTCACAACTGTAGGACAGACCAGCGAGGGGGTGGAACAGCAATATATTATACAGATCAACTCGAATGTATCGAAAATTCTTGTACAAGGGATGAACATGGAGAATATATTATAGCTAAATTTAAATCAAAAGACCTGCAAAAACCCCTCACAGTGATAAACATCTACAGATTA
>WNWK01031670.1:0-22536 GCA_009830355.1 Cherax destructor
TCAATACCCTGGGCTCCCGACCCTCCAAGTAACACGCAACTCACACAGACATCCAGCCACCATCCACCCACAATCCACCCACCATCCACCCACCATCCACCCACCATCCACCCACCATCCACCCACCATCACACCAGGTGATGGTAGGTGGAACAAGTGGCGTAAGTTGAGAGGCGAACTTAATTTACTCTGAGGTGAGCGAAAATATCCTCATTATCCATCCTAAATTTGCCAGAACTTATGAGTAACCTAGTGATATCCCAGTTGTATGTATATGCATTAATGTATACATGTGTGAGTATTGTATATACAGTATGTATATGTTTGTAAATGCCTATATACATACATAGTTATATTTGTGTAAATATATGTGTGTATAAGTACATATACATGTGATATATTTCTCCAGGTATACATTCAAATAGACGAGAGCACCAGTCCACTGCTGATGTGATAGATTCTTTTATTTATGTTATAAGAAATTAAAAAAAAAAGTCATGAGGCCAATGCCATTGTATATTCTTACTTATATAATGACTTAGCAGTGTTATATACTGATGCATTTATATATATATATATATATATATATATATATATATATATATATATATATATATATATATATATATATATATATATATATATATATATATATGCTGGGAATTCGCAAGAGCAGGCGAAATATTCACAAACACTGATCTCTGGCCGACGGAGACTCGAACCTACGAACCTCATATATATATATATATATATATATATATATATATATATATATATATATATATATATATATATATATATATATATATATATAAATTTGACTCATCGGCCGAGACAGGGTGACCCAAAAAGAAAGAAAATACTTTCATCATTATTCAACACTTTCACCACACTCATACATAATCACTGTCTTTGCAGAGGCGCTCAGATACGACAGTATAGAAGTCCCTCCAAACTGCCAATATCCCAAACCCCTCCTTTAAAGTGCAGGCATTGTACTTCCCAGTACAATTTTGTGAATCCCTTCACAAAATATTACCCTGCTCACACTCCAACAGCTCGTAAGGTCCAAAAACCATTCGTCTCCATTCACTCCCATCTAACACACTCACGCATGCTTGCTGGAAGTCCAAGCCCCTCGCCCACACAACCTCCTTTACCCCCTCCATCCAACCTTTTCGTGGACGACCCCTACCCTGCCTTCCTTCCCCTATAGATTTATACACTCTTTGTTCCATTCTCTCTAAATGACCAAACCACCTCAACAACCCCTCTTCAGCCTTTTGACTAATACTTTTAGTAACTCCACACCTCCTCCTAATTTCCACAATCCGAATTCTCTGCATAATATTTACACCACACATTGCCCTTAGACAGGATATCTCCACTGCCTCCAGCCGCTTCCTCGCTGCAGCATTTACAACCCAAGCTTCACACCCATTTAAGAGTGATGGTACCACTATACGTACTTTCATACATTCCCTTCTTTACCTCCATGGATAACGTAAATCTAAAACGTAGACCAGCCAGACAAGATGTACTCGTCTAGCCAGACTTTATAATATATATATATATATATATATATATATATATATATATATATATATATATATATATATATATATATATATATATATATATATATATATATATATATATATATATATATATATATATATATTTGTAACCACGAACGTGTGGTATTGATCAATAACTACACTGCACTAGCCAGGGTTCGAAAATAGGATGCTTTGGCCCGCCTCATGGTGAGCGAAAACACATAACGCCTTAGACCACTGAACCATACAATCTTTAAGAGTAGCGCATTCAGTAGAACTGAATGTTGTACTCACTACCAAGGGCATACGGTGGTGTGGACGTCTCTAAGTTAATTTCATTCTCCTCCTGTTTGGTGTACTAGCTCAACGAGCAGTATATAGGATTGTATGGTTCAGTGGTCTAAGGCGTTATGTGTTTTCGCATCATGAGGCGGGCCAAGCATCATATTTTCGAACCTGGCTAGTGCAGTGTAGTTATTGATCAATACCGTTGACATATATATTATATAATATATATATATATATATATATATATATATATATATATATATATATATATATATATATATATATATATATATATATATATATATATATATACTGTTCGTTGAGCTAGTACACCAAACAGGAGGAGAATGAAATTAGCTTAGAGACGTCCAAACCACCGTATGTCCTTGGGTAGTGAGTACAACATTCAGTTCTACTGAATGCGCTACTCTTAAAGATTGTTTGGTTCAGTGGTCTAAGGCGTTATGTGTTTTCGCTCACCATGAGTATATATATATATATATATATATATATATATATAAAATATATATATATATATATATATATTTATTTATTTATATGTCGTGCCGAATAGGTAAAACTTGCTATTTTGTCTTAAATATCAAAGTTCTTCTTGCCGAATAAGGCAAGCGAAAATTTGTGCATTCAATAATTTCGCAAAAATCATTCTGAATATAACGAAAAAAAATATATTTCATTGTGTTTGTTTATTATTATCAAATTATTGTAAGCTTATCTAAAATATATTTAGTTGGCTTAAGCTAAATTAAATTGCGCTTGTTAAAATAAGGTTATGTAAGTTTTCTAAAGTTCTTATGGTACAAAATTATTATTTTTTACTCCAAGATATATGAGAAAACTATATCTTTAAACGTATATGAGAATTTTTTTAGAAAGGACTTAATTTTAAATGAGATATGTCGTCATCCAAACTAATCTTCCACTCTCCCTCCTCATCCTCTCCTCTATCTAGAGTCGCACACATTGTGACATCCAAACTCTTCTTCCCAATCCCACAGTAAATATTTAAGTGTCCCAGAAAGAGGACCTTTAAAGATATTTCCTGTGAGGCTCATTAATGGTCCAGGTGGGACTTATATGTTACCATAAGTTTCTTTCTGCTGTGTGCGAGTTGTGTATTGTTTCATTCACCGTATTGTGCCTTTTTATCCTTTATTTTTTTATCTTCCAACTTCTCGATATTATTTCGCTAATAACTCGAGAACGCCTCAACCAATCGGATTCTAATTTTGAAAAGTGGCAGTTCACGTGCTGTGACACAAGTAATAAAACACATTCCCAGCATGATGTTAAGGGCCAAGATAACTTACAAAATATTCAGTGGCGGAACTTCAGACCTTCAGAAACAGGAGCCAAAAATTCGTCGATGGCGGAGAATTATATTTAGTAGTGTTGCTGCTGCACACCTCAGCAGTGTTGCTGCTGCACACCTCAGCAGTGTTGCTGCTGCACACCTCAGCAGTGTTGCTGCTGCACACCTCAGCAGTGTTGCTGCTGCACACCTCAGCAGTGTTGCTGCTGCACACCTCAGCAGTGTTGCTGCTGCACACCTCAGCAGTGTTGCTGCTGCACCCTCAGCAGTGTTGCTGCTGCACACCTCAGCAGTGTTGCTGCTGCACACCTCAGCAGTGTTGCTGCTGCACACCTCAGCAATGTTGCTGCTGCACACCTCAGCAGTGTTGCTGCTGCACACCTCAGCAGTGTTGCTGCTGCACACCTCAGCAGTGTTGCTGCTGCACACCTCAGTAGTGTTGCTGCTGCACACCTCAGCAGTGTTGCTGCTGCACACCTCAGCAGTGTTGCTGCTGCACACCTCAGCAGTGTTGCTGCAGCACGTCTCAACAGTATTGCTGCTGCACATCTCAGCAGTGTTGCTGCTGCATACCTCAGCAGTGTTGCTGCTGCACACTTCAGCAGTATTGCTGCTGCACATCTCAGCAGTGTTGCTGCTGCACACCTCAGCAGTGTTGCTGCTGCTCACCTCAGCAGTATTGCTGCTGTACACCTCAGCAGTGTTGCTGCTGCACACCTCAGCAGTGTTGCTTCTGCACACCTCAGCAGTGTTGCTTCTGCACACCTCAGCAGTGTTGCTGCTGCACACCTCAGCAGTGTTGCTGCTGCACACCTCAGCAGTGTTGCTGCTGCACACCTCAGCAGTGTTGCTGCTGCACACCTTAGCAGTGTTGCTGCTGCACACCTCAGCAGTGTTGCAGTGTGCATTGGTCTGTGGTGGTTCCATTGGTCAGTTCACTCTTCTGTGGTGGGTGCACTGGTCTGTGGTGGGTGCTCTGGTCTGTGGTGGGTGCACTGGTCTGTGGTGGGTGCACTGGTCTGTGGTGGGTGCTCTGGTCTGTGGTGAGTGCACTGGTCTGTGGTGGGTGCACTGGTCTGTGGTGGGTGCACTGGTCTGTGGTGGGTGCTCTGGTCTGTGGTGAGTGCACTGGTCTGTGGTGGGTGCTCTGGTCTGTGGTGAGTGCACTGGTCTGTGGTGGGTCCACTGGTCTGTAGTGAGTGCAATGGTCTATGGCGAGTGAACTGGTATTTGGTGGTCTGTTGTGGGTGCACTAGTCTGTGGTGAGAGCACTGTAGTGGTTTCAATGGTTCGTGGTGCGTGCACTTGTCTGTGGTGAGTGCACTGGTCTGTGGTGAGTGCACTGGACTATGGTGGGTGCACTGGGCTGTGGTGGGTCCACTGGTCTGTAGTGAGTGCAATGGTCTATGGCGAGTGAACTGGTATTTGGTAGGTGCACTGGTCTGTTGTGGGTGCACTGGTCTGTGGTAGGTGCACTCGTCCATGGTGGGTGCACTGCTCTGTGGTGGGTGCACTGGTCTGTAGTGGGTGCACTGCTTTGTGTTGGGTGCACTGGTTCTTTGGTGAGTGCATTGGTTATGTAATGGGTGCACTGGTCTTTTGTGGATACACTGGATCTGTGGTGGATGAATTGGTTCTGTGGTGGGTGCACTCCTCTGTGGTCGTGCACTGGTGTGTGATAATGCATTGGTCTGTGGTGGTGCACTGGTCTGTGATAATGCATTGGTCTGTGATAATGCATTGGTCTGTGATGGTGCACTGGTCTGTGGTGGGTGCACTGGTCTGTGGTGGGTGCACTGGTCTGTGGTGGGTGCACTGGTCAGTGCACTCTTCTGTGGTGGGTGCACTGGTCTGTAGTGAGCGCACTATTCTGTGGTGGGTGCACTGGTCTGTGGTGGGTGCATTGGTCTGTGGTAGGTGCACTGGTCTGTGGTGAGTGCACTAGTCTGTGGTGAGAGCACTGTAGTGGTTGCAATGGTCCGTGGTACGTGCACTTTACTGTGGTGGGTTCACTGGGGCTGGGATGGAGGATATTGTTAGCCGTCTGGACGACATCATGAGAGGTAATGGGAGCAATCCTATTATCTGTCTCAGTGCTGGAGGCAACGATGTTGGCAGACGTAGGAGTGAGGACCTGACTAGCAGGTTTAGGTCAGCAATAGACATAATTAGGAAGAAGGTTGGGAACCCTGTCATATGTGGTATTTTGCCAAGGAGAGGAGTTGGAAATGAATGGCTGTCCAGGGCAATTGGTGTCAATTGCTGGCTGGACAAATACTGTAAGGAAAATTCAGTAACATTCATTGACAACTGGGACCTCTTCTATGGCAGAAATGACATGTATGCCAGGGATGGGGTTCACTTATCCAGGTCTGGGGTGGGGGCACTGGCAACTGCAGTGGAGGGAGCTGTTAGGGCTTTAAACTAGAAATAGTTAGTGGTATGGGTTTTGGTGGGAAAACAGTGAAGTCCCAGTGTAGTAATATTATAAGTTCTAGGAGAACTAGTAATAGGCAGAAAAAGGTGGACAGTGGAAAGCTAGTGACACTAGATGACAAGGACAGTAATAGGTATAGTGGAAAAACAGAAATGAGCAGGAAGGGTAAAGAGAAAGGAGGGTCTTTAAATATTTATTACACCAATAGTCGTAGTGCTAGGAATAAGATGGACGAGTTGAGATTAGTTGCAAGTACGGGTAATATTGATGTTTTTGCAATAACTGAGACATGGTTTAATATGAAAAATCGGGACTTGCCTGCCGAATTCAGGGTTTTAAATTGTTCCAAGTAGACAGAAGTATCGGGAAGGGGGGTGGGGTGGCACTCTATGTCCGTGATCATTTAAATTGTTGTATAAAAACAGGTATAAAGTCTGAATTAACACATACAGAGTCTGTCTGGATAGAATTTTCAGAGGGGTGTGAAAATTGATTTTAGGCGTGATTTACCGTCCTCCAAACTTGGATAGGGAACAAGGGAGACTACTTTGGGAGGAAATTGTTAAGGCCACAAGGCACGATAACGTAGTAATTCTAGGGACTTTAACTTTAGTCAGATTGATTGGAATTTCTTGACAGGGAATTTAGAATCTAACGACTTTTTAGAAGTAGTTCAGGATTGTTTTTGAAGCAGTTTGTAACAGAACCTACAAGGGAAATAACCTACTTGACTTGGTTCTGGCAAGCAAGGAAACCCTTGTTAATAATTTAGAAATTACAGAGGAACTCGGCTCAAGCGACCACAAGTCAATTACCTTTAGCATTGAATGGATGTATGATAGTAGGGATAATTCAGTAACGGTCCCAGATTTTCGCTTAGCAGATTATAATGGACTTAGAGAACACTTATCAACTGTGGACTGGGGTGACGAAGAGAGGTATCAATATGACAGTTTTCTTAACACTATACAGGCTGCCCAAAGAACATTTATCCCGTATAAAGAAATTAGATCTAGTAGAAATGACCCAAAATGGATGAATAATAGGCTTAAGTATCTTTTAGGGCAGAAGAAAGGAATTTATAGGCGCATAAAAAGAGGTGAGGGTCATCTTATAAATCAGTATACTGACATTAAGAGGACGTTAAAAAGGGAATAAGAAAAGCTAAACGGGACTAGGAAATTAAAGTTGCTAGGGATTCAAAAACTAACCCAAAAAGTTTTTCCAGGTTTATAGAACAAAAGTTAGGGATAAGATAGGTCCCTTAAAAATAACTCTGGGCATCTTACTGACAAGGAGAATGATATGTGCTCTATTTTTAATAATTATTTTCTCTCGGTTTTCACACAGGAAGACATTAATAATATCCCAGTAATTAATTTTTACAGAGGCCCAGAAGAAGATAAATTATGTAATATCACAGTCACTAGCGAAATGGTTAGGAAACAACTAGACCGACTGAAACAAAATAAATAGCCGGGTCCTGATGAGCTTTTGCAAGGGTTCTTAAGGAATGCAAAATGGAACTCTGTGAACCAATATCTAACATTTTTAATTTATCTCTTCAAACAGGTGTAGTGTCTGATATGTGGAAGATGGCTAATGTAATTCCTATTTTTAAAGCAGGGGACAAGTCACTACCGTCAAATTACCGCCCTATAAGTCTAACATCAATTGTAGGCAAATTATTAGAGTCGATTATAGCTGATAACATAAGAAGCCATCTCGATAGGCATAATTTGATTAATGATACTCAACATGGATTCACCAGGGGCCGTTCCTGCCTAACTAATTTATTAACTTTTTCAGTAAGGCTTTTGAGGCAGTTGATCATGATAAAGAATTCGATATTGTTTATTTGGATTTTAGTAAGGCTTTTGATAGAGTACCACATCAGAGACTGTTAAAGAAAGTGGCTGCTCACGGCATTGGGGGAAAAGTGTTTACATGGATCGAGTCATGGCTCACCAATAGGAAGCAGAGGGTGTGCATTAATGGGGTTAAATCTGAGTGGGGATCTGTAACAAGTGGCGTTCCACAGGGATCGGTTTTGGGCCCGTTGTTGTTTATAATATATATAAATGACCTTGACGAGGGAATTACTAGTGATATGAGCAAATTCGCTGATGACACGAAGATAGGTAGGATAATCGATTCAGACGTAGATGTCACGGAACTTCAGGAGGATTTAGACAAACTCAATTCCTGGTCAGAAAAATGGCAGATGCAGTTCAATGTAGATAAATGCAAAGTTCTAAAGCTCGGGAATGTTCATAACCCTAGCACCTACCAGCTTAATAATGTTGAACTCAGCCGTACAGAATGCGAAAAGGATTTGGGGGTTATGGTAAGCAGCAACCTCAAACCAAGTCAGCAATGCCTAAGCGTAAGAAATAAAGCAAATAGATTACTGGGATTTATATCAAGAAGTGTAAGCAACAGAAGTCCAGCGGTTATATTACAGCTTTATACATCATTAGTAAGGCCTCACCTAGATTATGCAGCTCAGTTCTGGTCTCCATTTTACAGAATGGATATAAATTCGTTAGAAAACATTCAGCGACGAATGACAAAGTTAATTCATAACATTAGAAATCTTCCGTATGAAGAAAGATTGAAGACCCTTAAATTACATTCACTTGTAAGACGAAGAATGAGGGGAGACATGATCGAGGTATATAAGTGGAAGATGGGTATTAATAAGGGGGATATAAATAAGGTCTTGAGGATATCTCTCCAAGAGAGAACCCGCAATAATGGATTCAAATTGAATAAGTTTAGATTTAGAAAGGATATAGGAAAATATTGGTTTGGAAATAGGGTAGTTGATGAGTGGAACAGTCTGCCTAGTAGGGTCATTGAAGCTATGACCTTGGGTAGTTTCAAATTTAGGTTGGATAAATACATGAGTGAGAGGGGTTGGATTTGAGTGGGACTCGCACTTGAGTTAATAGAATCTTCAAAGCTTATTTCTTGGGTAGAATTGAAAATTAGGTTGGGCAATTATTCTGTTAGTGGGATGGGTTGTGAAGGACCTGCCTAGTATGGGCCAACAGGCCTGCTGCAGTGTTCCTCCTTTCTTATGTTCTTATGTTCTTATGGTGAGTGCACTGGTCTGTGGTGATTGCTCTGATCTGTGGTGGGTGCATTGGTCTATGGTGGGTTCCCTGGTCTGTGCTGGGTGCACTGGTCTGTGGTGAGTGCACTGCTCTGTGGTGAGTGCACTGGTCTGTAGTGAATGCAATGGTCTATGGCAAGTGAACTGGTCTTTGGTGGTTGCACTGGTCTGTTGTGGGTGCACTGGTCTGTGGTAGGTGCACTCGTCTGTGGTGGGTGCACTGCTCTGTGGTGGGTTCACTGCTCTGTAATGGATGTACTGCTCTTTGTTGGGTGCACTGGTTCTTTGGTGAGTGCATTGGTTCTGTAATGGGTGCACTGGTCTATTGTGGGTGCACTGGATCTGTGGTGGATGAATTGGTTCTGTGGTGGGTGCACTGTCTGTGGTGGTGCACTGGTCTGTGATAATGCATTGGTCTGTGGTGGTGCACTGGTCTGTGATAATGCATTGGTCTGTGGTGGTGCACTGGTCTGTGATAATGCATTGGTCTGTGGTGGTGCACTGGTCTGTGGTGGGTACATTGGTTATGTAGTGGATGCATTGGTTCTGTGGTGGGTGCACTGGTCTGTGGTCGTGCACTGGTCTGTGGTGGTGCACTGGTCTGTGATAATGCATTGGTCTGTGATGGTGCACTGGTCTGTGGTGGGTGCACTGGTCTGTGGTGGGTGCACTGGTCTGTGGTGGGTGCACTGGTCTGTGGTGTAGTGTCTGATATGTGGAAGATAGCTAATGTAATTCCTATTTTTAAAGCAGGGGACAAGTCACTACCGTCAAACTACCGCCCAATAAGCCTGACCTCAATTGTAGGCAAATTACTAGAGTCAATTATAGCTGATATTATTAGAAGCCATCTAGATAACCATGATTTGATTAATGATACCCAGCATGGATTCACGAGGGGCCGTTCCTGCCTATCTAATTTATTAACCTTCTTCAGTAAAGCTTTTGAGGCTGTTGATCACGATAAAGAATTCGATATTGTTTATTTAGACTTTAGTAAGGCTTTTGATAGAGTACCGCACCAGAGACTGTTAAAGAAAGTGGCAGCTCATGGCATTGGGGGAAAAGTGCTGTCATGGATCGAGTCATGGCTCACCAATAGGAAGCAGAGAGTGTGCATAAATGGGGTTAAATCCGAATGGGGACTTGTAACAAGTGGTGTTCCACAGGGATCAGTCTTAGGCCCATTGTTATTTATAATATATATCAATGACCTTGATGAGGAATTACTAGTGATATGAGCAAATTCGCCGACGACACGAAGATAGGTAGGATAATTGATTCAAACATAGATGTCATAGAACTTCAGGAAGATTTAGACAAACTTAATTCGTGGTCAGAAAAGTGGCAGATGCAGTTCAATGTAGATAAATGCAAGGTTCTGAAGCTCGGGAGTGTCCATAACCCAAGCACTTATAAGTTAAATAACGTAGAACTTAGCCATACAGATTGCGAGAAGGACTTGGGGGTGATGGTAAGCAGCAACCTTAAACCAAGACAGCAATGCCTAAGCGTACGTAATAAGGCAAATAGATTACTGGGATTTATATCAAGAAGTGTTAGCAACAGAAGTCCAGAGGTTATATTACAGCTTTATACATCATTAGTAAGGCCTCACCTAGATTACGCAGCTCAGTTCTGGTCTCCATATTACAGAATGGACATAAATTCGTTAGAAAACATTCAGCGTAGAATGACTAAATTAATACATAGCATTAGAAATCTTCCTTACGAAGAAAGATTGAAGACCCTAAAATTACATTCACTTGTAAGACGTAGAATGAGGGAGACATGATCGAGGTATACAAGTGGAAAATGGGTATTAACAAAGGGGATATAAATAAGGTCTTGAGGATATCTCTCCAAGAGAGAACCCGCAATAATGGATTCAAGTTAGATAAGTTTAGATTTAGAAAGGATATAGGAAAGTATTGGTTTGGAAATAGGGTAGTTGATGAGTGGAACAGTCTGCCTAGTAGGGTTATTGAAGCTAGGACCTTGGGTAGTTTTAAATTTAGGTTGGATAAATTCATGAGTGAGAGGGGTTGGATTTGAGTGGGACTCGCGCATGAGTGGGTAGAATTGTCAAAGCTTATTTCTTGGGTAGCATTGAAAATTGGGTTGAGCAAATATTCTGTTAGTGGGACGGATTGTGAAGGACCTGCCTAGTATGGGCCAACAGGCCTGCTGCAGTGTTCCTCCTTTCTTATGTTCTTATGTTCTTATGTGGTGTGTGCACTGGTCTGTGGTGGGTGCACTGGTCTGTGGTTGGTGCACTGATCTGTGGTGGGTGCACTGGTCTGTGGTGGGTGCATTGGTCAGTGCACTCTTCTTTAGTGGGTGCACTGGTCTGTAGTGAGTGCACTATTCTGTGGTGGGTGCACTGGTCTGTGGTGGGTGCATTGGTATGTGGTAGGTGCATTGGTCTGTGGTGGGCACACTGGTCTGTGGTGAGTGCACTAGTCTGTGGTGAGAACACTGTAGTGGTTGCAATGGACCGTGGTGCGTGCACTTGTCTGTGGTGAGTGCACTGGTCTGTGGTGGGTGCACTGGTCAGTTGTGAGTGCACTGGTCTGTGGTGATTGCCCTGATCTGTGGTGGGTGCATTGGTCTATGGTGGGTACTCTGGTCTGTGCTGCGTGCACTGGTCTGTGGTGAGTGCACTGCTCTGTGGTGAGTGCACTGGTCTGTAGTGAGTGCAATGTTCTATGGCGAGTGAACTGGTCTTTGGTGGGTGCACTGGTCTGTGGTAGGTGCACTCGTCTGTGGTGGGTGCACTGCTCTGTGGTGGGTGCACTGGTTCTTTGGTGAGGTCATTGGTTCTGTAATTGGTGCACTGGTCTTTTGTGGGTGCACTGGTTCTGTGGTGGATGAATTTGTTCTGTGGTGGGTGCACTCGTCTGTGGTGGTGCACTGGTCTGTGGTGGGTACATTGGTTCTGTGGTGGATGCATTGGTTCTGTGGTGGGTGCACTCGTCTGTGGTCGTGCACTGGTCTGTGGTGGTGCACTGGTCTGTGATAATGCATAGGTCTGTGGTGGTGCACTGGTCTGTGATAATGCATTGGTCTGTGATAATGCATTGGTCTGTGATGGTGCACTGGTCTGTGGTGGGTGCACTGGTCTGTGGTGGGTGCACTGGTCTGTGGTGGGTGCACTGGTCAGTGCACTCTTCTGTGGTGGGTGCACTGGTCTGTAGTGAGCGCACTATTCTGTGGTGGGTGCACTGGTCTGTGGTGGGTGCATTGGTCTGTGGTAGGTGCACTGGTCTGTGGTGAGTGCACTAGTCTGTGGTGAGAGCACTGTAGTGGTTGCAATGGTCCGTGGTACGTGCACTTTACTGTGGTGGGTTCATTGGTCTGTGGTGAGTGCACTGGTCTGTGGTGATTGCTCTGATCTGTGGTGGGTGCATTGGTCTATGGTGGGTTCCCTGGTCTGTGCTGGGTGCACTGGTCTGTGGTGAGTGCACTGCTCTGTGGTGAGTGCACTGGTCTGTAGTGAATGCAATGGTCTATGGCAAGTGAACTGGTCTTTGGTGGTTGCACTGGTCTGTTGTGGGTGCACTGGTCTGTGGTAGGTGCACTCGTCTGTGGTGGGTGCACTGCTCTGTGGTGGGTTCACTGCTCTGTAATGGATGTACTGCTCTTTGTTGGGTGCACTGGTTCTTTGGTGAGTGCATTGGTTCTGTAATGGGTGCACTGGTCTTGTTGTGGGTGCACTGGATCTGTGGTGGATGCATGGTCTTGTGGTGGTGTCACTGGTCTGTGGTGGTGCACTGGTCTGTGATTGCATTGGTCTGTGGTGGTGCACTGGTCATGTGATATGCATGGTCTGTGTGATTACACTGGTCTGTGATAATGCATTGGTCTGTGGTGAGTGCACTGGTCTTGGGTGCAAGGTCATGTGGTGGTGCACTGTCGTGGATGGTGCACTGGTCTGTGGTGGGTGCACTGGTCTGTGGTGGTGCACTGGTCTGTGGTGGTGCACTGGTCTGTAAGTGCATGTCTGTGTGGTGCACTGGTCTGTGGTGGAGTGCACTGGTCTGTAGTTGGTGCACTGGTCTTGGTGGGTGCACTGGTCTGTGGTGGTGCACTGTCTGTGGTGGGTGCACTGGTCTGTGGTGGGTGCACTGTGTCAATGCATTTCTTTGTGGTGCACTGGTCTGTGTGAGTGCACTGTCTGTGGTGGTGCACTGGTCATGTGGTGGTGCATTGGTTGTGGTGAGTGCATTGGTCTGTGGTGGGCACACTGGTCTGTGGTGAGTGCACTAGGGCTGTTGCACCTTTGTGGTGGGTGCAATGGTACTGTGTGGTGCACTTCTGTTGTGGTGGTGCACTGGTCTGTGGTGAGTGCATGGTCAGTTGTGAGTGCACTGGTCTGGGTGTGCCTGTCTGTGGTGGGTGCACTGGTCTATGGTGGGTACCCTGGTCTGTGACTGCGTGCACTGGTCTGTGGTGAAGTGTGTGCACTGTCTGTGGTGGTGCACTGGTCTGTAGTAGTGCAATGTTCTGGAGTGACTGGTCTTGGTGGGTGCACTGGTCTGTGTGGTGCACTGTTGTGGTGGGTGCACTGGTCTGTGGTGGGTGCACTGGTTCTTTGGTGAGTCATTGGTTCTGTAATGTGGTGCACTGGTCTGTGTGGGTGCACTGGTTCTGTGGTGGATGAATTTGTTCTGTGGTGGGTGCACTCGTCTGTGGTGTCACTGGTCTTTGATAATCATGGTCTGTGGTGGTGCACTGGTCTGTGGGGAGTACATTGGTTCTGTGGTGGATGCATTGGTTCTGTGGTGGGTGCACTGTCTGGTCGTCATGGTCTGTGGTGGTGCATGGTCTGTGATAATGCATTGGTCTGTGGTGGTGCACTGGTCTGTGGTGGCACTGTTCTGTGGTGGGTGCACTAGTCTTGGTGGGTACTGGTCGTGTGGTGCACTGGTCTGTAGGCTGGCGTGGTGGTGCACTGGTGTGGTAGGTGCACTGGTCTTGGTGTGCACTAGTCTGTGGTGAGAGCACTGTGGGTGCATGTCCTGGTGTCATTCTGTGTGAGTGTCTAGTCTGTGGTGAGTCATGGATTGGTGGTGCCTGCTTGGGTCACTGGTCGGTGAGTGCACTGGTCTGTGGTAGGCACCGGTTGGTGATTCTTTAACTTTGTGGGCAGGTTTGGTGGGTGCAGTGGTTTAGTGATTACACTGGTCTGTGGTGAGTGACTGGTCGGGGTGAGTGCACTGGACTTTTGGGGATGCAATGGTCTGTGGTGGCTTCATTGGTCTGTGCACTCTTCTGTTGTGGGTGCACTGGTCGTGTGGGGACTGGTCGTGGTGGGTGCACTGCTCTGTGGTGGTGCACTGGTCTGTAATGGGTGCACTGGTCTGTGGTGGGTGCACTGGTTCTGTGGTGGGTGAATTGTTTCTGTGGTGGTGCACTGGTCTGTGGTGGTGCACTAGTCTGTGGTGGGTGCGCTGGTCTGTGGTGGGTGCACTGGTCTGTGGTGGGTGCACTGGTATGTGGTGGGTGCACTGGTCTGTGGTGGGTGCCCTGGTCAGTGCACTCTTCTGTGGTGGGTGCACTGGTCTGTAGTGAGTGCACTATTCTGTGGTGGGTGCATTGGTCTGTTGTGTGTGCACTGGTCTGTGGCGGGTGCCATGATCCAGTGGGCGAAACGTCTTGACAATGAAATGTATCCCAGTGTGTCTTACACTCTGTCGGTATATTCTACCACTGTATTACCGGGACTAAACCAGTAGGGTCCATACAGCGCCGGGAAAAGAAGTATTAAGAGAAGGATAGATTCAGTTCCTTTGATCAAGAGCGCCTCACCAGCAGCAATTACCCTCCCATGAGGGGTCCTTGAATTGTTGACAGTCGTTTCACTGCGATTCCACTTGTCATTGTTCCTTCACTGTGTACACACGAGGATGTGTATTCACCTCTTTGCCTGTGTAAGTAAATACTAATTTTTCCGAGTGTTGGTTTTCTGTGTACCGTGTGTACACACTTGCAGGTGTCCCACATACGTCAGCATCTGTATTTTTGTTAAGTGATTCTATATTGACATGACCACAGTGTGAGTGAGGAGCTAATGTGTAGGCGCCTCGCCTCTCACTACTAGCATTTTGATGCTTCTGAGTGAGTGTGACTTACATTTCCATCGTAGTCTTGCTGCTGGATCACTGGTGGTTGAGCACTGTCACCTGGATAACTGTTAAAGGTGACAAACATATAATGTTTCCATACTGTTATGATTTCTTCTGTCTCTGGATATAATATTCTATTGCCTCTAGGCGAGGCAGCTTCAGAATGGTTTAAAAAACTCTCCCAGTAGCCCAAATTAACTCAGTCAAGAACATCCACAGACACGAACAGTTATCACTCACTAACTGAAAGATCAGGTGAATGGGCAGTTGAAATATACCTATAATTCCAACAGTTAAAAGAATATATTACACAATTATAATCGTGGAAGCATAATCCTTAAGCCCGTCGCAGTAGGAGTGACGTAGGAGGAGGGTCGTCCATGGTTAGTACGGGTATGTATACACAGTACACTTATTTATGAATACTACATTTCAAAAATATTCACCAAAAGTCTGAAATTCAGGATTAGCAAATCGAACTAATAAATTTCAGTGCTAGTTGAAGCACATAACATTATACTGAAATGGTTAGGTTAGGTAAGGTTCGTCAGGAAATAGGACAAGTGTTTCTTGACGCAGGTCTTAGTCAAATGATGACTCGCCGTTGGAGCTTTCAGTCATCTGACCGAGGCCTTCCGTTGGCTTACCTGTCCACCTCTTTAAAAAAATATGGTCATAGCTATAACCAATGGGTGAATGTTTTCCTAGGGACTCCCAAAGAAAACACTGCCTACTTCACCTGAATGACGCCTTTAGTCACTCCAAACTCCGGGACCAAGTGAGCATCACCTTTCCTCAATTCTCGGAAAACCATAGAACAAAAGAAATACTTGAGTACGAGAAAACGCAGGTCGCTTGCGCAGTCCGCTGGTTAGTACACCTTTCCTCTGGCAGACCGAACACTCGACTCACCCGAGTAATACAATAACTGGGTTAACTAAACAAAGCTCTGGCGACATATCCAGAATCCGAGTTGCCTCGTCAAGCTCTTACAAGAAAACCTCCACACTCTTCCCATCAACACATTAATTATTACATTTCACGTTATTAACAAAATTTACCAAATTAATATTAATCATAATAAATGAAGCTTCGAGATACTTATATCATTATTGTAAAGGAGGAAATAAGATTAATTTGTGACTGCTTACAGTGCCGGATTTAGGTGGTGTGGGGCCCGGGGCCCAGTTTGGTGGGGGGCCCCTTGCATTGAAAAGGTCTAACTCTAATGGTTAGAAAACTTTTAAGTTTCTCCTTGGTAAACTTTCGCCACTCTCAATATATGTACCATCCTCTTAAGATGAAGAAATGAAATAATTAATTGCATTTATAGTGTATTCTAACAGTCTTTCGCTTCATTTGCAAGTGTAACTCAAAAGTAATGTACAGACTTATCAGGAGTTATCTTCAATTAGATAAAACATTATGAGTCAGGTACATTCCGCGCTTTTCTGATGGAAATATCTCTGATGACTCCATCAAAATTCAACGAGCGCAGGATGTCAGATTCTATGCTCATGAGCGTCAGGTTCACAAGCCGGCCTTGCTTCATGCTCGTTCGTAGCTGGTTCTCACTACCACACTGTTGTTCACATACTGACCACGATCAAGCAGTCATTCATACTGCAGCGACCTGCACACCCAGGATGATGATGTGCTGTGAGTCATCTTCGCGTCATGCAGCTGGCGTTACATCGATGATGTAACGCCAGCGATCAGATGGCTCAACATGACAATCCCACCACAATTCAAACTTTTGCATACATTTTTTCTTTATGCGATCTATTCAATTCTAGTATAAAGTGTGTCATAATATTTTTCATCGTGGGAGCCCCTTCTGGTGGGGGCCCGGGCCCTTTTCCCATATCCGGCCCTGACTGCTTGTCCAACACGTTGATGGATTTGAACTGGGATGCACAGTTGACCAGGTTACAAGGGAAGTGCAAACCAAAATTTGCACCTCCATAAAACTGGGGAGTTTAATATATTTACACATGAAAATCAAGTCATTGTTAACATATTACCTTTATAACTATTTTACTGCATTATAAATAAGAACTGGATTGTTGGTGTTGTTGTTGTTACATTGGTGATGATGACAGTGTTAACACTCACACCTGTGTGACTGTTGTTAACACTCACACCTGTGTGACTGTTGTTAACACTCACACCTGTGTGACTGTTGTTAACACTCACACCTGTGTGACTGTTGTTAACACTCACACCTGTGTGACTGTTGTTAACACTCACACCTGTGTGACTGTTGTTAACACTCACACCTGTGTGACTGTTGTTAACACTCACACCTGTGTGACTGTTGTTAACACTCACACCTGTGTGACTGTTATTAACACTCACACCTGTGTGGCTGTTGTTAACACACACCTGAGTGACTGTTGTTAACACTCACACCTGTGTGACTGTTGTTAACACTCACACCTGTGTGACTTGTTAACACTCACACCTGTGTGACTGTTGTTAACTCTCACATCTGTGTGACTGTTGTTAACACTCACACCTGGGTGACTGTTGTTAACACTCACACCTGTGTGGCTGTTGTTAATACTCACACCTGTGTGACTTGTTAACACTCACACCTGTGTGACTGTTGTTAACACTCACACCTGTGTGACTTGTTAACACTCACACCTGTGTGACTGTTGTTAACACTCACACCTGTGTGACTTGTTAACACTCACACCTGTGTGACTGTTGTTAACACTCACACCTGTGTACTGGTGTAATACCAGTTGATAGCAACATTGCATTGTTTTAAATTCCTAATAATTCCGGCACATACTACTTCCTCTTGTTTCCTCTAGCTTGTCCCTCTTACAGGTTCTAAAAATTCTTTTTTTTTTATTATTTCATGTTCCCATTTTCTTCCTCACCTGCTATCTGCCTACGTAGGCCTCCTTCGTCGCAACAATCCTTCATGATAGCTCATATTAGTTTTAGGACTTGCGAACTCGTAATGACACGATTGTAATCAGCTCATGGAAAGGAGGGACTAGAGCTAGAGCACGCGACAAACATACTAATGTGATTATCATCATCTATATAAATCTTGTGTTTGTGGTCACTGTGGTACCCGGGATAATCCTCCCCTGCTGTTTAGAAAGATTCCCATTATGCGCGAATCTTGTTAAGCCGGCATGGTACAGTGGATAACACACTGGCTTACTTATTTTAGAAATTGCCATGGGTTCAAACCTTTCCTTCGGTGAGCTTGTAACTTTCAGTTCCGGTAACCATACTGTAGTAATTTTATGAACGTTGTCCAACTTCTATTCTGTTTATGTTTCAGTCTATGTCGGCTCCCACACACCTACAACATATTTAAATTAGTTTCTAACATATGTTTTCGTTTTGAATATTTATCTGTCCGTATGTTTGGGTATCTTCATTGAGAAAACGTTTCGCCACAAAGTGGCTTCATCAGTCCTATACAAAAAAAATGGTGAATATCAGAAGGAGTTTGAGGTAATCAGTCCCTCAGCCTTGGGTCGATGTAATTACATCTACTCCAGGCTGAGGGACTGATTATCTCAAACTGTTGTACATGTGCCTAATTATTCAACTTATCGGTTCTCTGAACCATTTATCTACAAACCACCGAGTTGTTCACAGTCTGCTAGTGGAGTATATGAGTATCTCACAAATTTATGTACATGATCGGCCGGGGATAATATTTTTGTTAATAATAATTTTTAGATCCTTTTCTCTCTGTCTGTCTGTCTGTCTGTCTGTCTGTCTGTCTGTCTGTCTGTCTCTCTCTCTCTCTCTCTCTCTCTCTCTCTCTCTCTCTCTCTCTCTTTCTCTCTTTCTCTGTTACTTTGGCTATATTTTGTATTCTCCATATTCAATATATTAAAGTCATTATGTTATGGTTTATAGTTATATGTTGAGGTTCTCCTCTCGTTCTATTACTCCCGTCTCCGCCTCCCTCTCGTAAATATTCTGTCTCCCTTCCCTTCATGCTTCTGTGTTTCTAGTTAATGGTCCAAGTCGGACAGAAACGTCGTAAGTTTCATTGTCTTGTGTGCAGATTATTTATGTATTGTGTTGTATTCATATTGTTTGCTAGTCCTCTTAATTCGCTTCTTTAAATTAAAAATAACGTTGTAGCAAATACAGATTCTTGTGACATCCCACTGGTGACATTTGCCCACACGAACATGTTCCCGTTTTTTATCTCACACAGAGATAATTTGTTTTTATTTATTTCAATATTTTTCGTTTTTCAAATTAGTCTTTCATGGAGGACTCTGTCAAACACTGTCTTAATGTCTACATAAATACAATCTACAATGAATCGACTCTGATAATTGTGGGAGACATAACGCTAATGCGTTAAGTCTCCATTGTTTCCTGACTTTCTTGTAATGGCTCCTAGTTTCTTTACACGCACATATACATTTTTTCCGTGATTATATCGTAAAAGCTTAATAGATTTTATTTAAATGAATTTACAAACCGGTAAACGAATTGTTTGCTAGTTAGTAAGTTTTTGGTCTCCAATAATTTTATCTACTCTCGTCTAATAGAGAGGATAAAAGCAACAGGAAATAGTGTAGAGACCGGAAGCATCACAGATATCAAACTTATTTTTCGCCAAACTTCGTGGTAATCTAGTCTGTACTTTTTCTCCTGCTAGTGATGTTTCCGGAATCTACTTTATTTCCTACTCCTCTTGTCCTCTCCATTACTTTGGAGAAACTGGCCGCTCTCTTTCTTACAGACTTAAAGAACATAAAAGAAGTGTTAGACTTACGGACACTAACAATGTTCTTTTCTGTCATGTTAAAGATCACGATCATCCTATTAACTGGTCCTCTGCCAAAACTGTCTACCTTCTTCTGACCTTCACTGACGTCATCTTGCTAAATTGTTTCATTTTTTTTCAGTATACATGTTAGGTTCATCAGCACAGCCGGTGAGCAATGTAATGTCCTGGAGTAATGTACATACGTTTACCACTGTCTTGTAGCTCTCTACAAGACAGTGAGTAAATACTATATATATATATATATATATATATATATATATATATATATATATATATATATATATATATATATATATATATATATATATATATATATATATGCAAAAAGATCACAGTAAACAGGTGATATCAAAATATAAGACAACACTATGAAAAATAGAGATTCAGTTGTGACTACTCACATTATCAATTGATAATGTGAGTAGTCACGAAAGCGCTTGAAATTCTCTATTTTTTCATAGTGGTTGTCTTGCATATAAATAAATATATATATATATATATATATATATATATATATATATATATATATATATATATATATATATATATATATATATATATATATATACATACATATGTTGCTTCAACTGCTGGTACCTGAGTGTTGCTTCAACTGCTGGTACCTGAGTGTTGCTTCAACTGCTCGTGCCTGAGTGTTGCTTCAACTGCTCGTGCCTGAGTGTTGCTTCAACTGCTCGTACCTGGTGTTGCTTCAATTGCTGGCCTTCCCAGTGACTGTCACCCCGCTCGTAGTTTACTTATGTGCCTCAGCATCTGCTCACTGCAGCAGTTGATCAGCAGCAGCAACTACTTATTGCAGCAGTTGATCAGCAGCAGTCAACCACAATATATTATGTACGAAACTTCAAGCTATCGGCATAGGTTCCATAGACTGGTTTAAGTCCTATCTTAGCAATAGGAAACAAATTGTCAAAATCATCAAAACAGAATCAGAACCACTGCCGATAGCATGTGGAGTTCCCCAAGGTAGTATTCTGGGTCCCTTATTATTCCTGTGTTATGTAAATGACATGCCCATCAGTGTCAAGTGCAAACTCCTACTGTATGCGGATGACAGAGCTCTGTTAGTGTCAGGTAAAGACCCACAAGACATAGCTAATGTATTAACACTGGAGGTGGAGTCCTGCAGCAAATGGTTAGTAGACAGCAAACTATCGTTACACCTCGGAAAAACAGAAGCCATACTCTTTGGCACGAAATGGGGAATCCATCACTTCAGTTTCCTCAGTAAAATATCTGGGAATCTTTGACCCATGCATGTCAGGAGAATTGATAGGGAACAGTGTAGTAAAGAAAGCGAATGCCAGACTAAAGTTCCTCGGACACAGAATCTGTTTGGCTATAGTTTCTCGAGGGTCGTGAAAAATTAATTTTGGGTGTGATTTACAGGCCCCCAAGCCTGGATAGGGAGCGCAGTAAGCTGCTATGGGACGAAATTCATAAGGCGTCTAGATATGAAAATGTTGTGTTAATGGGAGATTTTAACTTTAGACAAATTGATTGGAACAATGTGACAGGTAATCTTGAGTCTAGTGACTTTCTTGATACGGTTCAGGATTGTTTTTTAAAACAGTTTGTGACAGAACCAACTAGAGGTAGTAACTTGCTTGATTTGGTACTTGCCAACAAAGAATCACTAATTAATAATCTTGAGGTTAATGAAGAGCTTGGGGAAAGCGATCACAAATCACTTAGTTTCAATATATCATGGAATTACCCATGTAACTGCAATCAAGTCCTTGTTCCAGACTTTCGCTTAGCCGACTTCATGGGGCTGAGAAATTACCTAGGTGGGCTAAATTGGGATGACCTGACTATGGGTCAGGTAGGTGGTTTTGGTTGCCAATATGAAGTTTTCCAGAGCGTAGTTCTAGCTGCCCAGACAACTTTTGTTCCGAGTAGGGAAATTAGATCTAACAAAAATGATCCTAAATGGATAAACAATAGATTAAAACATCTCATTGGTCAAAAGAGAGGCCTATATAGGCGTATCAAAAGAGGGGATGAACAGATAAGAAATCAATATTTTCAATTAAAGAGAGAAATAAAAAAAAGGAATAAGAAAAGCAAAAAGGGATTATGAGGCTAAGGTCGCAAGGGATTCGAAGACTAACCCAAAAGGGTTCTTTCAGGTATACAGAAGTAAGACTAGGGACAAGATAGGCCCACTTAAGAGTAACTCAGGACAGATCACGGACAGTGATAAGGATATGTGTGAAATTTTCAATACGTACTTCCTCTCAGTTTTTACTCAGGAAGATACTAGCGGAATTCCAGAAATAATAAATTATGTAGAACAGGAAGATAATAGACTATGCTCGATTGGGGTAACTAGTGACATGGTCCTCAGAAAGGGCAAATGTAATACCTATTTACAAGGCAGGTGACAGGTCCTTAGCTTCGAACTATAGACCAATAAGCCTTACCTCCATAGTTGGTAAATTTATGGAATCAATAATTGCCGAGGCAATTCGTAGCCATCTTGAAAAGCATAAATTGATTAATGAATCTAAAAACGGTTTTACTAAGGGGCGTTCCTGTCTTACGAATTTACTAACTTTTTTCACTAAGGTGTTTGAGGAGGTAGATCATGGTAATGAATATGATATTGTGTATATGGACTTCCGTAAGGCTTTCGATAAAGTTCCACATCAGAGGCTACTGAGGAAACTTAAGGCACACGGAATAGGAGGAGAAATTTTTTCCTGGGTAGAGGCATGGTTGACAAATAGGCGGCAGAGAGTTTGCATAAATGGAGAGAAATCAGAATGGGGACACGTCTCAAGCGATGTTCCACAGGGGTCAGTTTTAGGGCCCCTGTTGTTTACAATTTACGTAAACGACATATATGAGGGAATAAATA
>WNWK01031671.1:0-22535 GCA_009830355.1 Cherax destructor
TTGTGAATAAGGGATGATTCAACAAGATGGCAACTGTGAAAGTCGAAGCGGGGAAAAAAACAGTTCCAGTAGAGGACCAGTCAACAGGATGACTATGATCTTTTAACAAGACAGAAAAGATAATTATTGGCCCCCAAAGCCTAACTTTTTTTTGGTGCTCCTTAAGTCTGTCAGAGAGTGGCCAGTTTCTCCAAAGTACTAAAAGAGGACAAGAGGAGCAAGAAAGGGGAATAGACAAGGGGCCCCCCCAAAAGGAGGAGAGGTATGAACTAGATTACTGTGAAGGGTGTTAGTTTGGCAAAAAGTAAGTTTGATGTCTAAGGAACGGAGGAGTTGTTGAGATTAGAAAGACTGGAAATATAGAAAGGCAGAGAAACATTAGATTTCACAGGCGTAGAAGTTTGGAAGAAGAAAGTCCATTTAGCCTATGAGAAAGCAGAGTTTATGAAATGGGAGGGTGGCCAAGACAAAAAATTTAAAAAAAAAGTGGAAACTTCTGAAAAAAGGAACTGAGTCTCACAAATGCAGGGTTTTTTGGGGGAAATGAGGGGGGTAATCATACTTCCCCCAAAGGGGGAGGTAAAAGGTTAAGTCCTTGGATTAAAGACCCCCTCACCAGCTTCATGGAACCTTCCTTGAGTTGTATAATTATACACCACCTTATGGGGTTTCAGTTGGCATGACAAGCCTCTTATTGTTAAAATTTATTTATTTTAATCATCTGTGGGGGGAAATGGTGGAAACAGGTTAGTTTCAGGAAGGGAGGAAACCCCCAATTTCCCCTTTTTTTAAAAAAACCTCTTATGACATAAAGCCCCCCCTTTTGGGGGGTTTTTTTTTGATAGACATTGGTCTTCACTGGCATTTTTTAAAAGAAGGTACCTGGGAAATTGGTATTAGAAGCGGGGGGGGAAATGGAGGATAACTACTAACATTTCACTATACTGTAATAACATTATTTATATTTTAATACATATTAGCTCTAGGTACAGTAAGATTAATCAATCCATTCCATTATCATGTTTTCCCCAAATATATCAATATTTTTAAAATTATTTGAAATTTTTCCTGATATACATTTGTACTGTAGATGCAATAACAAATTCTAAATCTCTAGTGTTTAAAAAAAGGGGAAATTTTTTCTTTAATTTCTTCAATATATGAATACATGGGTATTTTAATAGCTTTTCAACTAAAAATGAACTGATGTTTATTTTTTTTTCATGTACAAAATGCCTAATACCCCCTGATCAGTTTCATGCACAAATATAACCCAAGACCTCCTTACATTTTGATGGAAAGTGTGGACATCATAGTTCTGTTATTAATAAAAATGTAACTTTTTGTTCTGTATTTCTGTTGTGATGATAAATTTATACACATGTAAACAAGGCTTAAGAAAAAAAATATATTGGCTAATAAATATATTATGAATGGTTTTTAAAAAATCTTTGAAATTCATTATAGTAAACTATCTGTCTCATAAATTTGACATGCATTAATATACAAGAAAATTCACCTTTTTTTTTTTTTTTTATTAACACATCCCCCGATTCCCACCAAGGCGGGGTTTAACCCCCCAAAAAAAAAAATTTTTTTATCATCATTCACTCCATCACTGTTTTGCCAGGGGGTTTTTTTAACTACAGTTATAAAACAAAAATTAACACCCCCCCTTTCCCAGAGTCAGACATGCTTCCCATCTCCAGGACTCAAGTCCGCCCCCCCGTTTCCAAACCCCCCTTTTCATAAATTTTTTTTTTTGCTCACCTCCAACACCGTCAAGTTTTTTTATTATCATATTAAATCATTAACAAGTGATGTTACAAATTTTTTTTATTAATACTGAAAAAATTTTGCTCATTTCTGAATATCAAGATGACTTTACCTGTCACTCATTACCTCAGCTAACCCTGTATGGACAAGAAGGCGGTTATGCAGACCCCTTTTTTCCTGATAATTTTTTTCCGGTAAATTTTTTTTCTGTACCCGTTTTACTAGTGACAACTAAATTGCTGCAAAGGATTTTTTGGGGCCAAAAAGGGGGGGGGAATTTACTTTTTTGTATTATGGCTTTGGAGAATCTTTCTAAAAATGAACACTCGCAAGTTGCCCCTTATTTATACAACTCGACAAAATTAAGGCTTATTTAGAGAATCCGGGGGCTGGTAAAATTTTTTAAAAAAAAAACAGTTTTCAAGAAAATTACCAAGTTTAAAAAGCCTGAGGGAAAAAATGGACCTGGAATTTTAAAACCCAAAAAAAGTAAAATGTTAGAGGGGGAAAGTAAGCTACGGGGAAAAATGGAGAAAATGTTTTGAGTTTTTCCTTTTAAAAGGGGGGGCAGTGAATTCAAGCACTGGGCAGAAAGGAGTAAGATCTGATGGGGGCCGGGAAAAAGGGGCCGAGGCGAGTGTGCAGAAAGTTCGAGGGGGGTTGGCAGGAAAAAGGGGGAAAATGGGAACTGGGACAGATGGTATCCCAAAACCAAATGCAAAAAACAGGTGGGGCTATAGCTTTGGAGTGGTTGTTTATTTGTTTAATATATGAAAAGAGGGGGAAGGTCCCAAAGGGGCTGTCAGAGAGCTTGCATAGACCCCTTTTTTAAAAGTAAAATGGGGACAACAGAATAAGCTTGTTGCATATACCAAAGGAAAAATGTAAGAGTGAATTATTATTGAAAGCTTTTGGGGTAAGGCAAAAAAGGGGGGGTTGCAGAGATAAAGGAAAATTTTTGGGGAAAAGTAGGGAATACATAGACCAAATGCTTACTAATGTAAACACTTAAGAATGTAGTATTAGTGTTTCAGCAGAAGTGGGGGGTTCAGGAAAATGGGTGTGGGGGGAAAAAAAGAGTGATTGGTGGAATGATGAGGTAAAAAAAGTGAGAAAAAAAGTTGAGCATTTGAGAAGTATATGGAGAGAAAAGAGAAAGGGTTAAACGTGGTGAAAAAATGTAAAAGGAGAGCAAGTGAGAGAGGGGTGGATCTATCAAAAATTTTGAGAATAAAAAAAAGTTTTTGGGTGAGCTTATAAGTTGAGAAAGCCTAGAAACGAATGGTTTCTTTCTTCTTTCTTTCAACACGTCGGCCCCCTTTCCCCCCGGGGGGGGGGGCCCAAAATGAAAAGAAAATTTTTTCCCCTTTTTTTTTTAGTAATATATACGGAGAAGGGGGGTTTTTTTGCCCCCCTTTTTTCCCCCGGGGGTTTTTTGCCCTTCGACACGCATGGCTTACGGAGGGGAAAAATTCTGTTCCACTTCCCATGGGCGAATGGATTTAACAGTTAAAAATAGGGAGGGGAGCTAGATGAAGATTGGAGGTATCAGGAAGTGGAGGGGGAAAAAATTGAGGAATTGTTAAATGTTGATGAAGATAGAGAAGCTGTGATTTCGGCATTGGGCAGGGGGGTATAATATCTTGTAGGAATGAGGAAGTTCCAGATGTGAGTGTGGAGGAAGTGGGGTGAGGCTGTGGGAAAAAAAGGGGGGAAAGCAGCTGGGATTGATGGGATCAAGACAGAAATGTTAAAAGCAGGTGGGAATATAGTTTTTGGGGAAAAATTGGTGCTTTTATTCAGTAAATGTATGAAAGAGGGGGAAAAGGGGGCCCGCTAAGGTGTATGTGTTTTTTAAAAAATTAAGAGCAAGACCGAGAGCAGGATCGTAGATGAACAGAGAGGCTTTAGGAAAAAGGGGGGGGATGTGTAGACCAAGTGTTTACAGTGAAATAAAAGGTGAACAGTATGTAGAAAAGGATAAAGAGGTTTTTTTGCATTTATGGATTTGGAAAAGGCATATGATGGGGAAGCAATGTTTCAAGTTAATGGAAAAAATTGGTAGGTTAGTGAAAGCAATTAAGAGTTTTTACAAGGATAGTGAGGCTCAGGGGGGGGTATGTGGGGGGGAAGATTATTCATATAGTTTTTTATAATGAAAAAAGATTCATTCTGTCTGCATTGTTACCCACAATGAGTAAGAGCATTAAAATAATACAAAATACTAGTTTGCATTTTATATATAACACTCAGTATTCTTTTTTTTTAAAAATTTTTTTAGCAAATTCAAAAAAATAGGCCAAATATACATCACCTTAGGGAATATTTTAAACACTTTCTACCAGATGACAACAGCTACTGGATTAAAATTTCACCTCCACAACTGTGAGATCTCAGCACCGTGGGACACTAAAAATTTTTTTTTGGTGGTCAGAGGAATGTTCAATTTACGGTTTTTAAAATTTCCCAACCACAAATTGCAGATTCAAGATGTACAAGCCTAAAGAATTAAGTTAATTTAGGGATCTGGCACTGTCGAAAAGTTACAGACTTACATTTGAATTAAAAACAAACAGGCTTATACAGTATTAGACAAATTTTTAAAAATTTAAATTTTTAAAAAAACTGGGTGAATGGCTTATAGTTATTGACACTTATAGGAGATGGTAATGTTCAGCAATATATTGAGCACAAAGAAAGTCTGTGTAGCTAATTAGTTAAGACTGTTTACTACATTTCTGAAGCACAGCATTTTTTTGTGAATAAGCACCTTATGATTCCAATGTAAAAAATATTTTTTTAAAACAGTGACCCAAGTAACAACTGAATAGTTTAGTTTTTTAAACCCCCCTTTCAGGGTCCATCCCCCCGATCTGAAATTTCCCCCAAAAGGGGGCCCAAAAATTTTTCCCAAAAAGATTTTTGTTTTTTTTTTTCTTATAAAATAGTAGAGAATTTTTTTCTGAAGAAATAAAACAAAAGTGCGAAATTTGAGGGAAAAAATTTATAAAAATTTCGTCTCGTAAATTTTGCTGCATGGCTTTTTGGGCCCCCCTTTTACCCCCATTTTAGGCCAATTACATTATTCCAGTCAACCAATTTCTTAGCTATTTCATATATTACTTCTATTTTATCGATTGAGCACAAGAAATTGCTCAGTCAACTTTTCAACTACCCAAAAAGTGATCGGAAATTGGAAATTTTGGGCCCAAATTTTTACAAAAATTTTTAAAATATTCCAATTTCAAAATAGGGTCCAGAATAAACAATGCAGGCATTCCTGGCACTAAAAAAATTTTTCCCCTGTTTATTAAATTTGTTTTTCCCGGCACAAATGAATTCCACTTTGTTTTTTTTTTTTTCACAATAAATTTTTTTTTCACCCAAAAAAAAATTTACTGTTATGTAATATTATAAAAATTTTTTAAATAATATCAAACGCATTCGTAAATGAAATTAGACCCACCAGCTGATGTGTTTTGGGGGCATGATGTTATTTGTTAACTCTTGAAATTAAAAATAAAATTTTTCCCCTATTTTTAGTCAGTTTCAAGCCATTTTCAGCACAAAAAACCCAAACAAAATATTCTGTTTCTGTAATATTTTCTTCCATTCTATCAAATGAGATCAAGAAACCGTGAATACAACTGTAGAAAACTTCAAAAATACACCGCAAATTCGTGTTTTAAAAAAAAACACGGCTTTTTTTTTTTTTCATTATCACTGCGTGCTGCAGGATTTGTTTTATATGGTGCACACTTTCCAAAAGATGCATTTTCTCATATCTAGGCCCAAATTTACTGCTCACAGCTTATCTAGCTGAGTTCATAGCGAGAACTACAGGTTGGCCCCCGGCTTCAAAGCCATAGAACAAAAAGGGCGGCCCCCCAAAGAGTTAATGAACACAACCAGCTTCTCCCGAACAAACAAAAACTATAAATAAAGAACTTGTTAATATTTTCCTATTTTATCAGTTCACCTCATTAATCTTGGGGGTTTGATTCTTGAAAATTGGCACTTTTATTCAAACAAAAAAATTGTTCCCCCCCACCTATCAGTCATTAGGTCCTGGGCATTGAAGGTAGCTTTGTTGAATTACCCCGGTTACTAACCCTTCAGGGTTAAAAATACAAAAAAAATTATCTGATAACCATTGACAAAAATCCACATTGGAGTTGGCGTGTCTGTGTATAATACCTTTACATACATCACCAACCATCATCTGCCCTCAATATTAAAGCAGTTTTATAAGGAAAAAAGGCCTGAAAACGAGTGTGTGTTTAGCACAGGCTGGTTCCACAACTTTAAGTTGCATAATAAGTTACATAATATTAAAATTTTTTGGTGAAAGTGCTTCAGTGATCATACAGCAGCAAGTAATTTCACTGCTGAATTTCAGGAACTTATTTCTGAGGTTTGGCTAGGGAGCCACATCAATGTTTAATGCTGGCAGACAAGTGTTTTTTGGAAAAAAAAGCCAACACGAACTTATATCAGTCAGCAAAAAAAGGTACCAGGCTTCAAGACAGCAAGGATCGCTTCACCTTGCTCCTTCACCTTGCTCCCCCCGATTTCAAGTGTAACCCCCATGGTTTTTACCCCTCTAAGAATCCTCATGCTTTAAAAAGGGGTGGATAAAAACCCCTTTTCCAGTAATTTGGGGGGCAAACCAGTCGCATGGATGACAGAGGAAAAAACTGGTTTAAGCATCACTTTATTCCTGAAGTCAAGAACCTTCACAGCAAGAACCTTGCATATAAGGCCCCTTCATTCTTGAAAATTTCCCCCACTCATCCCCCAAGTTTTTCCCGGATGTGCCCCCCTGAAAAAATTGTTTTTTTTCCCCCCAAAAACAACATCTCTGATTCAACCACTGGACCGGGAGTTAAGACATTCAAGTGTAACTACACAAAAAATTTAAAAAAAAAAATAGTTGCATCAATGGAGCTGACTCCAACCTGGCAGTACCAAACTTGGGGGTAAATTTTAAAAAGAGATGCCATCAGCTATGCTAGAAGTGCATGGAATGAAGTGCCCCAATCGACATTAAATGCAGGCGGGGGGAAATTATGGCCTGTAGTTAATTTTTTTTCACTGGTTTTCCCTTGCTTGGGGTCAGGTTCGGGGGAAATTTTTCAGCTGGCAAGGAGTTACCAGGTGAGGGTTTTTTGAAGATATGAATGAACTCTTAGATGATGATGATGATGAAGACAGGGGTCCGGGAGGAAATGTTGGCAGAGTTCGTCACAGATAAAAAGGGGGGGGAGATAACAGAAAATGAAAAAAATTTTGAAGAAAAACAGTTAACAGCAGCAGTTACGTGAGCAGTTCCATGTTGCTGCTAAACTGAATTTTTTTACTGAGGACTCTGACAAAGCTAGAAGCAGGGAAAAAAAGCCCAGAGTCCATTAAAATTTTTTTCACACTGCAATAAAACCATTGACTTCAGTACCAAAACCCCCTACCATCCACTTCTACTGACAACCAACAACCATCCCCCCCAGCCCAGTGGGGGCCCCCCCCTCCATATCCACTCTCTTAAACCATCCACAAATATCATTACCCACAATTTAAGGAAAAAAACTATTATTTCTATTGCATTTGTAGTCTTAAGCAGTAATATATCATGACAATGAATTACAATTACATATTCACCTTCAATTTTTGCAAGATCTGTTGGTCTAAAAACTTGTTTGGTTTTTTGGGGGCTCCCGGGAAACGAAACCCCCTTTTTTTTCCCCTGTTTTTTAATGATCAACGATTTTACCTAACCCCGGGGTTTTTTTTTACGTAACTACCGTGCTAAATCGGTCTACTGTACTATAAATTGTAATTATCAAAAACATAAAAATTATATAAAATAATAAAAAAAAAAAGAAAAAAGGTATATCAGCAACAATTCTGCAAGCAGCAGGACTCCTTTTGCTGTCAGGTGGCATCCAGTGCCAACTTCTCCGCCTCATATCTCGGTAAGCATGACCCCTTTTTTTTTTTTTTTTTTTCCTATAACATTTAAAAAAAGTCTCTTTATTTCTATAAAAAAAAAAAAAAAAAAAAAATTCGGGGCACTGGGGGCGAACGTATATATACTTTTTGGGCCTTTTAAAGGGGGTTTAAAAAATAAGCCACAATAAAAGGGGGTTTAAAGCAACTTTTGTCCTTTATACGTTCTGCCATCAGTGGCCGGGGGGAAGCCTTTTCGCTCAGCTAGTGTGTTCTGTAAAAAAAATAGTATGGGAATACTATCATGTTGTTTTTGATAAGATTTTAAACAGCAACGGGGAAAATTTTTGTAGGTTGGGGACAGCAACCGCCCCCGGGGAAATACTACCGTCCTGCCAACTGAGTGTAAACCAAAAAAATGTAATTGTTTTACATGATGGTAGGGTTCTGGTGTCTTCTTTTGTCTCATAATCATGCAAGATTTAGGTATGTCTTGTTACTTCTACTTACACTTAGGTCACACTACACATTCAGTACAAGCATATACACACCCCCCCGGGTTTTCTTCTATTTTCTTACTAGTTCTTGTTCTTATTTCCTCTTATCTCCATGGGAAGTGGAACCCGAATTCTTCCTCCGTAAGCCATTGTCGTAAGAGTCGACTAAAAAGCCGGGAGAAAGGGGCTAGAACCCTTCTCCCGTTTTTATTACTAAAGTTAAAAAAAAAATTTTTTTTTTCTCTTTTGGGGGCCCCCCCACCTTGGTGGGGAAAAAACCGACTTGTTGAAAGAAGAAGAAGTATATTAATAAAGTTTCCAATTGTTGTGAGTCTGTCACTACAACATGAGTAATCCCGCCACAGAAAATGCACATAACATCCCTCCAGGGGGAAAAAGAGCAGGACTCAAATGGTATAAGATACGGTGGGGTTTTTAAAACCACCCAGGAACTAAAAAAAAACACAGTGATGATCATGCTGCATTCACTGCAGAACATGTTTGTTTAAAATATGAGAAAAAAGTGGCAAGAAAAGTATACCTTACCTTCAATTCCTTGTTTTTTCTTGCTTGCTGCATAAGCATGGATGGAATGGTTTATGTGGCATCTGGGCTGAGGTGGATGGTTTGGGTTGTCGGTTGATGTCACTGGGAGTTGTTAGAAGTTGCTGGTTTTCTGGGCAATAAAGAATTATATAATGTGCTTCTACTATTTTACCCTCCAGTTCTTTATACAGCTGATGATATGGCTTCATTAGTGCCAGGCTCCACTTCAAAACAAGGCTTATAGATGTGTCAGGGTCATTTTCAAAAAAAAAAACCTGCAAGTTTAGCAGAACATAAACAATGGGGGGGCCCCCATAAATGGGGGGAAATTTCCTACTTCACACCTATAAAACCACAGCATTACCTCCCGGGGGGAAAATTTGTGCTATGTGAGAATCGTTATCCATGGGGACTGTAATTACTGTACATAAAAATATAAGGTGGTGAATAAATATTAGAAAAAACCATTATATATATATTTATTGATTTTATTGAGCATAATCAATACAAGACAATCTATTACACTTTACCTCTTTCTTAAAAAACATGCACTAGAGGCACATCACATTATTGTATGTGAATTACATCAAACCATGAATAACCACGAACTATATCACATAACATAAATTTTTGAAACCAAGTTTTGAGTACTATTATTATTATTATTATTATTATAATCAAACAGAAGTTTGAGTACTATATAATTTTAAAGTACAGTAGGGCCCCATTATACGGCAGGTTAGGTTCCAGGCTAGTGCCTTAAAGCAGACACGCCGAAAAGCAGAACTCCATTTTTCCACTTCTAAATGCATATAAATGCCAGACAACAAGCTTACACTAAAAAAAAAAAAAGGCACAATACCGTGACGGGAACAATCCCCAAAAAACCCGCAAAAAAAAAAGAGGAGCTTTGACGACTTTTCCCCGACTTGGACCACTTACAAAGTCACACTAACACACAAAACCCAAGGTGGAAGGAGTTTTATAGGCAGGCAGACAGGGGGGGAAAAAGAGAGTGGGGTAATAATGGAGGTAGTAGTGGAAGTAGTAGTAGTAGTAGTGGAGAGTCATATTGGGGGAAAAAGTAGCACTGCAAAGAAGCGGGCGGCCCGCATGGGGGGAAGAGAAACAGAGGGAGGAAAAGCAATAAAATAAAGAAGGACAAATACAAAAAAAAAAAAGAAAGAAAAAAAAACCCATAGGAGAAAAAGGAGAAGGGGAAGAGATGAAAGGGGAAGGAATCGGGTTAAGCCCGGGTGTTCTGAAGTTTGGAGCATTTAACAATGTGGGGGGAAAGGGGGCATCAACAGAGACAAAGCCAGGGCTAAGATTCATACAGGGAAAGTTGTGAAAAAGGGGAGGATTCAACCAGGGGGGAATTATGAAAGTTAGACGGGGGGAGACAGTTTTAGCAGAAGACCAATAAAAAGGGGTGCTGTGATCTCGACATGACAGAAAAAAGCATTATTAGTGTCGGCAAGCCTAACTTTTTTTGTGCTCCTTGAGTCTGTCAGAAAGAGATGGGGCCCGTTTCTCCAAATACTGAAGAGGACAGGAGGAGCAAGAAATAGAGTAGAACCCGGGGAATCTGTAGAGGGAGGGGGGGGATGAAATAGATTAGTGCGAAGAGTGTTACTCTGAAAGGTAAGTTTGATGTCTAAGGAACGGGGAAGTTGCTGAGATTAAAAGACCAGAGATGTAGGGGAAAAGGGGGGGGGGACTGGGGGTTCCCCGGGAGAGGGTTTAGGAGAGAAGAAAGTCCGTTTGGCACGAGAGAAAGCAGAGTCTATGGGAAAAGGGAAGGGTAGCCAAGGTGGGGGAAAAAAAAAATTTTGAAAGTGGAAATTTCTGCTTCAAGGAACTGAGGATCACAAATGCGGAGAGCACGGAGAAAAAAGGGGGAAAAAGAACACTTTTCTTGACAGAGGAGGCATGATAAAAAAATAATGAATGTACATGCCACTGTGCATATGCTTGGGGCATGGAGAAGGCAAAAAACCCCCAACTGAGCGGGGGCATGAACATCAAAAGGAAAAGGGGAAAAAAAAAATTTGATTCCCAATCACTTTAAACTTAATGGAAGGGGGGAGATTATTAAGAGCATCAAGAAAAGGGTTTTGGAAAAACTTAAGACATGAGGCCAAAAAAGCAAAGATGTCATCTACATAGCGGAGCCAGAGGAAGGACGTACATCAATAGTGGGGGAAAAAAGGGCAGTCTGAAGTATTCCATGTAAAGATTACAAGAACAGGAGATAGAGGAGGCCCTAGCGACACCAAAAGGGGTTTTTTAATAATTTTACCTGTCTGCCTGCCTATAAATACTCCTTCCACCTGTTCTGTGTGTTAGTGTGACTTTGTAAATGGTCCAAGTCGGGCCGCGTCTCTAAAAACTCCTCTCTTTTTATATGTGTGGGTTTGTGTGTAAAAAACACTAACATATTAAGTTAGCAATAGCACTAGGCATTAAAAAAACAATAAAAAGTAAGATACACAAGTACACTTATTACTTACCTTAAAGTATTAACATTGATGTGTGAGAGGTGAGTGGCAGGGTATTGTCTAAAACAAGTAAAACTTTAAAAAAGGGAAATTTTTTTTTCCTTGCAGTAAGTCTCAACTGTAGGCTTAAAATAGTCTGTAACCCCAAATTTTTGAAAAGATCAGTAGTCACCCCAAATTTCCCAATTGGATTTATAATAAACAGGAGGCTCCCTTTTTTCATAGTTCTTTGGGGCCCCCAGGATTCTCTGGTGATAAATTATCATGGGTTTTTTAAATTGCAATCCCCAGCCCCCCTTTTGGGTTATCCTGGGTTATCTACACATATGTGCATATATAACTGTTTTGAGGGGTAGATCAGTGATCAAATATACCTTGTTAGTAAGTTTATTCAGGTATACACAAATACAGTTACATAGATTATCATACATAGCAGAATATGAGTAGAGTACCTAGGAAAAACCCCAAAAAAAAATCAGTTCACCGGTTCAATATTTCTAACTTGGCACTTAAAGTAAGAGGTTACACTCCTTTTTTTATCACAACTTAGCTTAGGCCATAGTCGGAGGCCAACTAGAAGAAAGAGTAAACGAGAGAGAAAACGGATACGAAGTTCAGACAAGGAAAAAAAAAAAACTGAACAGGTAGTGGGCGTCACTCGGTCAGGCGAAATGAATCGATTAATACGTGTCCACTTTTAGTTCATTCCCTACTTTTAAAAAAGGTTTGTGAAACTTTTACCTCAAAATAATAAAATTACCTCACAAATAATAAAAATTTTCCCCACAATACAAATACTTTACATTGTGTACAAGTTAGTACAAAATAAACAAAAAGCATCCCCCCCTTCTCATAAAACACTATTTTCAGGGGGAATGATAGTATTATTATTATTATCATAATAAAAAAAAGCGCTAAACCCAAAAAAGGGGCGTGAATATTTTTATAAGTGAAGGCATATGAAAGGAATATTTTCACAGTTATCCCTCAATGTTTGACAAAAAAAACGTAATTTTTCCCCACACTCCTAAAAAATCGCTTTAAACAAATCTCATATTTGTCAATTTTTATTCTGTGGGTGTTTTTTCATGTTTATATGCTATGTAACGTTTTTTTTTAAAAAATTTTGAAGAAAATATCATAGATGAATTAATAAAATGTCTATATTAACGTAAAATAAGACATTTAATGTGCCCAAGTGATTATTATTAGTATTACGTAATGTTTTCCCCCCCCCGGCAACACCATAGCATATAAACAGATGTTTATATGTTTTTAACGTGTTTCTTATATAATTTTGAAGAAAATATTATAGATGGATTAATGAAAATGTGTATATTAAGTAAAAAAAGACATGTTGTCCCCAAAAGGGGTTATTATTAGTATTAAATTTTTTTCCCTCCGCCCGGCAACACCATAGCATATAAACAGCATGTTTATATGCTTTTACGTGTTTCTTATATAATTTTGAAGAAAATATTATAGATGGATTAATGAAAATGTGTATATTAACGTAAAATAAGACTTTTTTCCCCGAGTGATTATTATTAGTATTGTAATGTTTTCCCTCCGCCCGGCAACACCATAGTATATAAACAGCATGTTTATATGCTTTGTAACATGTTTCTTATATAATTTTGAAGAAAATATCATAGATGGATTAATGAAAATGTCTATATTGAAGTAAAATTGGACATTTAATGTCCCCAAAAGTGATTTTTACATAATAGAGAGATGTGCTCAGGGAAAAAAGTAAAAAAACCCGGGGGGGGCGCGCCGTATCTGAAAGCCCCCCGGCTGTATAAAAAAATTTTGGTCATAATTTGAACTCGCCATATGAACGGAATGCCGAAGGCAATCCCCGGGGGCCCTAACCCTTTTGTTATTATATGGATGTCCTTTTACAAGTAAAATAGTAACCCTTTAATAAATAAATGACAAAGCTAATGATTTTTAGGGGAAAAAAAACATGTTAATATTGTTATGTCATTAATCAAGTGAATACATTATTAAAGTAGTGCAATGTCAAAAAAAAAAAAAAAAAAATAATAAAAATATACAGTAAAAATAGATGACAAGGAAGCACTTCCGTATCCCCCAAATACATGGTCCTACTGTATATATAATTTATTATTTATTTCTTCTTTCAACAAACCAGTAGTATCCCACCAAGGCAGGGGGGCCCAAAAAAAAAAAAAAAAATTTCTCTTTTTTAAATTTAGTAATTTACAGGAGAAGGGGTTACTAGCCCGCTCCTGTCATTTTTGTGCCTCTTACGACATGCATGGTTTATGGAGGAAGAATTCTGTTCCACTTCCCCCTGGAGTTATTATTTATTTTTTCAAAAATTTTAGAGAATCTTTATCTGAAGGTATTGACACCAAAAGTATGAAATTTGATGGAAAACTTTCAAATTACACAATCCATAATAAAACAATGTAGACATTCCTGGGACTAAAACATTTCCTGTGTTCATATTAGTCACACCCCCAAAGGGCCCTTTTTATCAGTGGACCCCGGTTTTCGTAATTAATTCCCTTGTTTTTTCCAGGGGCCCGGGGTACCTTTAAAAAAACCGAAAAAAAAAAATTTAACTAAACCTTTCCCCCCAAATCCCTATTTTTCCCCCATAAGAAATAATGGAAATTCAATTAACCGTTCCAGACCCCAAAAAATATTAAAATAAATTTTGTTTCTAGATTAAATTAAAAAAAACAATGAGACAAAGTATAAAACAGTAAAAATTGACACTTACCTTTATTGAAGAGTTGTTGATTTTTTAAGGGGAAAGGGGGGGGAGGAAGGAGGAATTGCTAGTGTTTGGGGGGGAAACGCTTTCCTTTTAAAATTCAGGTACCAAGCCCTTTTTCCCCGGGGGGGCCCCTTTTCTTTTTTTTTTTAATGCCATAGGACCACTTGAGAGTCACGGGGCCCCTGTCTCAAAAAAATCTGTCCGGGGGGGCTCTTGTCTGGCTTTTTTTTAAATTTTCCCCGAAATGGGGACACCACATTTGTCATTGTACATGTTGCCAGCACGGCCTGAAAACTTTGTTAGGATGAAAATGATCCAAAATTTTTGTACATCAATCCATTTTTTACAAATTCCTTAATCATTAAGGTAACGTCATCCATCTCTTTTCCTCCCCCTTTGCAGCAATTTCCCGAACTGTGGTCTGTTCCGTTGAGATGAAGCTCTTGCAGATCTGCGGTGGTTAGCTCTTCATTGAGGTCCTCCACCAACTCTTCCACATCCCGCTAGTAACCCCCAACCCCATGGACTTCCCCAGTGCCACAATTTTTCCACAACAGGCTCGGGCCCCCTGAGTCCCCCCCCCCAAAAATTTTTAAAAACCCCTCTCTGGGACACAGTCTGGCCACAATTTTCTCAAGCAGAGTTAAAATCCTGGAGCTCACTTCCTCCCCCCCCTTTCCCCCTTTTGGTTTATGCAATGGAGGATATTAAGTGATCTTTCCAAAACTCTTTTAGGGTCAATTGAGCCCCCAAGGTTATGTAAAAAGCTTTTTTAAAAATTGCTTTGGTGAAAAATTTTTTTTGAAGTTTGAAATGACCTGCTGGTCCATGGGCTGGGGGAAAGGGTGGAAAGGGGGGGGAAAACCACTGTGATGAAATTAAATTCCTCCACAATTTGCTCTGCCAAGTCTCGAGGATGAGAAGGAGCACCCCCCATTATCAGGAGGCACTTGAGGCCCAATTTATTTTACAGGAGGTATTTTTTTCACATGGGGACCAAACACTTCATTGAACCAATAAAGGGAAAAATTTTCCCCTCGTGACCCATGCCTTAGTGTTAGTTCCCCATCACACACAAATTAGCCTTGGCAATACTGTATTTTTAACACTCTGGGATTTTCAGAGTGATACATGAATAAAGGCTTCACTTTGAAACCCCCCTACTTTCTACACAACATAAGAGTTAGCCTGTCTTTAATATTGGTCCGGCAGTCCCTTTTTTCCTCCTGTGTAATGTAGGGCCTGTTTGGCATTTTCTTCCAAAACAGGCCTGTTTCTAAAAATTTAAAAACTTTTTGGGGGGTTTTAATTTTCAGCCTCTAAAAGCTTTTGAATTCATGCACATTTTTTTTTACCCCCATTTGTCTGAACTGGCTGTCTCACCATGCCTTATCACACTGTGTTTCCACCCCCTTTTTAAATCTGTCAAACCAGCCTTTGCTTTTAAATTCCCCACCAGCACTCGGGAGGCATTTCTTGGGGATCATCATGCAACTCCCCTTTTTTAGATATTATCGCCTCGTAACACTATCTCCTGCTAATTCTTTCTTTATCCCCACCAACAACAAAGTTTCCACATCTTCCAGTATTTGCAATCCCCTGTTTTGTGATCATTTTACACCTTTGCAACAACAGCTTCCTTGATTTCTTTTCCCCCTTGGACGATGGGCGATGGTTGTATACTTTATACACCGGGCCCCGCTCAGTGACACGTACTCCACTTTCATTTTTTTCTATTATCTTTTTTTTTAGTTCTACTGTGTTTTGACCCCACCACAGGGCTGGCATAGGAGTTTTTTTTTTGGGGGCCCCTGGTGGCTTATTTAGCAGTTGCAAGCACAAAAACAATGGAATAATGAAAAAAAGTATGGTATGAATGCGTGGGTGACCATTCCCGCTGGAAAACAATGGCACACTGACTCTGGATGGAGGTTGGGCCGTGCAGGCCCCCGTACGCGTCCCCCGGGGAATTACAATTCCGGGGTCTACGATTACCGAACCAATATTTTTTTTGAAAAAAAATTTCTACAGTAGACCCTCATTTAGCACGGAAGTTACGGTCCTGAAAACATCGTGTTAGGTAAAATCGTGTTAGATAATTAGAAGGGAAATTATGGGAAAAATAGGGTTATGTTCCCGGGGGGCCCCAAAAAAAAAAAACAAGTTTTTTTTTTCCAACAGATCTTGCAAAAAATTTTTGGCGAATATGTAATTGTAGTTCATTGGCGTGATATATTACTGCTTAAGACTACAAATGCAATAGAAATAATAGTATTTCTTACCTTAAATTATGGATAATTATCTAAACAGAGTGGAGAGTTAGCTGTGGCCCTACTGGGCTGAGGTGAATGGTAAGAGGTTCTGAGTACTGGGGGTCGATGGTTGTACTAGAGTGTCTAACTTTAAGTCATTCAGTCAGTCAAGTCATTCAGTAAGTCAGGCAAGTCATTCAGTAAGTCAGGCAAGTGATTCATTAAGTCAGTCAAGTGATTCAGTAAGTCAGGCAAGTGATTCATTAAGTCAGTCAAGTGATTCAATCCAAGTCAGTCCAAGTGATTCAGTAAGTCAGTCCAAGTGATTCAGTAATTCAGTCAAGTAATTCCAGTAAGTCAGTCAAGTGATTCAGTAAGTCAGTCAAGTGATTCAGTCAAGTCAATGAGTCATTCAGCCAGAATCAGTGGATTATTCAGTCAAGTCAGTGAGTCATTCAGTCAAGTCAGTGAGTCATTCAGTCAAGTCATTCAGTCAAGTCAGTAAGTCATTCAGTCAAATCAGTAAGTCATTCAAGTCAGTGAGTCCAAGTGGAGCTTATGTTTCTCTTTTATGTATACAAAGATTTATCAAAATGCAATGAAAATGATAAAATGTAAGTAAATAAACACAGTGAGCTTCCCGATTATTGTTGTCTGTGCATGTATAAATCAAACTGAAACGCTGGGAGGGATGCGTGGGTGGGTGAGGGTGGCTGGGGATAGCAGTGGACTCCCACTGACTCAATGGTTTAACCCACCTCGTAATACATATAAGGTTTACGTCGTGTTAGATATATTATATCAAAATAGACTTAGTTTTTGCACCTTGAAAGTTGTGAGATAAAACGAGATCGTGTAAGAATTTTACAGTGTTCTGCTTTAAAATTAATGTTTAAATGTACATTTCCTACATGGATAGACTGTTCCTTAGGAGTACACTATAAATTATTGTGAATACATATATTATGAGGTATTATTTTAATTTTTATATTATTATTTAACTGCGCATTTCATGCAGATTGTAAATATATTTATACAAGATGTCTTAAATCAGTACAAGATTAAATCACATTTTACACTTGTTTCAATCCTATCTTACACCCACACTCAGAGGGACCTAGTAGCAGTCAGTGAAGAGGCGGGGCCAGGAGCTATAAATCGACCCCTGCAACCACAAATAGGTGAGTACAAATAGATGAGTACTCATATACATGGACGTCTAACTATGCAAAACTGCATAAGTAATTATCATTAACAAGTCAACTTGGTAAGTTACCGTGGTGGGGAAACAGAAGTTAACACAGTGATGGACAGGGGCGGGTTTAAGTAAGCTTCTTCAGGACCCCCGGCTCTTTAACTAGGTTGAGTGATTGACTTACATCTTCCAAGCAACTGAATCGATAGTGAGTCAGAAGACTATTAAACTGTTAAAGGGAAAGGAGAGGAAGGGAGCGAATAAGAGAGAGAGAGAGAGAGAGAGAGAGAGAGAGAGAGAGAGAGAGAGAGAGAAGGGATAAATATGGTAGGAATAAAGAAAAAAACAGGATTAAGGAGCAGGGAGAGAGGAAAGAAAAGGAGAACAAGAGAATAGGGAAAGAGGGTGAGAGGAAGCAAAGGAGATGAAAAATGTGAAAGGTGGACACACAGAAATAAAAGAGGAAGAATTAAGTTAAGATAAAGAAAATACGACAAAGATACTCAGGTGTGTGGAGGTGAAGATAAGAGGAGAGAAAAGGGTGCGGTGGAGAGGAAGAGGTGGAAAAGGAAGAAAAGCTGAGAAGAAACGGTAAAGGAATAGGGTGTAGGTGAAGGGATGGTAGTCAAACTCAGATGATGGTGATTACTGAACTGATGGACCATGACAATGAATAATCCTGTGTAGGTGTTGTAGCAGTGTGTGTGTGTGTTTGTGTGTGTGTGTGTGTGTGTGTGTGTGTGTGTGTGTGTTTGTGTGCATAGTGTGTGTGTGTGTGTGTGTGTGTGTGTGTGTGTGTGTGTGTGTGTGTGTGTGTGTGTGTGTGTGTGTGTGTGTGTGTGTGAGTGAATGATTACTTATTTGAAGATACAAAACAGAAAAATCTTCAGTTTTGGTTGTCATATTCTTATTTAAACTTTTCAGTAGTTGTAGCACATCCTGCCTCCTCCTGGTCCTTATTTCAACCCAGTCAAAAAAAAAACGGTTTGTTACCAAGTATTTTCTAGTGTCCATATGGCACGGTGTTTTACTTGATTAATTAAGTTTTTTGTTCTCGCCTGTTGATGCTTGCCATGGGTTTGAGCTTCACCCGTTTCTGTGATCAATAAGCTGAAAAATAATTTACATATTTTATAGAATATGTTGCGTGCGCCGAGTGTGTTACAATTTATACAACGTTCATCACACATCCCTTGGCATTCTCTGTCACCAGAGAATTAACAGTTCACAATATAGCAGTTCTGCGGCCCTGCATTAATTGTCGGTCCAATCAATCATCTGAGAACCGGCTCCTCAGCCAGGAGTGACGTCGCACCTGCCAGCCTGATTGAGTGGCAGACTCACGCTGGTCAATCCACTCCAGCTTTGATGACTCTTTGCCGATCTTATCGTTATACTGCTAACTTGTCTTTGTAAATGGCTGTATATAGTGAAGGAATATACGGGCAAAAGAAGAAAAGCTACTTCTATGCTTGCCTTGCTCTTCTTTTGCACTTCTGCTGGCTATATTACTGACCTAGGTTACAGGCAGGTGCAACCAGGCATAAATTTGCACCTGTGGTCTTAATAGAGACCTTTATTAATCTTATAAATATTCTGACATATATCTCATTTTCTTTCCAAGTAGTGTGGGTAGGTTTACAGCTGATAGTTTTACTTCTTAATTCATATGACATAGATCTGAATGCATTTGTAGCTCTGAGAGACATTTTGTAGCTCTGAGAGTCGTTGAGCAGCTCTGAGTCGTTGTGTAGCCAAGTCGTTGTGTAGCTCTGAGTCGTTGTACCTGAGAGTCGTTATGGCTCTGGAAGTCACTGTAGCTCTGAGAGTCGTTGTTTAACTCTGAGAGTCGTTGTGTGCTCTGAGAGTCGTTGTGTAGCCCTGAGAGTCGTTGTGTAGCTCTGAGAGTCGTTGTGTACTAAGAGTCGTTATGTGGCTCTGAGAGTCGTTGTGTAGCTCTGAGAGTCGTTGTGTAGCTCTGAAAGTCGTTGTGTAGCTCTGAGGAAGTAGTTGTGTAGCCCTGAGAGTCGTTGTGTATCCCTGAGAGTCGTTGAGTAGCCCTGAGTGGGGTATGTAGCCCTGAGAGTGCTTTTGTAGCAGATCTGTAGACTTTTCACTTTGGTCTATAGTCTAGTTTTGTTTTTGTTAGCATCACACACAGACAAAGCATATTTGTGAATGTATTTTTCAAAGTTTATAATCATATATGTAACGCTTTAATAAAATCTTTAATTTCTCATGACAGCATTTATGAGGTAGCTCCAATTCCCTGATCAAGAGCCTCCCCAGTGACATCAAGGCACCGAAAGGGTTGGAAGCTAGAGTGCTTAGATTAAAGTGTCGCTCAAGGCGAGATTGCCTTGATGCCGGCGAGGACTCATGATCAAGGGGAAATAGAGTCGTATTGCCTTTCCTTGGATGTCTCCTAACTGACTTTCATTCCTCAGGTGCTTTTGACCCCATATAGAGTTTCATCCATGATTCTAACAATAATAATAATGCCATAATAATAGTCTTAATAATAATAATAGTCTTAATAATAATAATAGTCTTAATAATAATAATAATAATAATAATAATAATAATAATAATAATAATAATAATAATAATAATAATAATATTAATAATAATAATAGTCTTAATAATAATAATAATAAATAGTCTTAATAATAATAATAATAATAATAATAATAACAATAGTCTTAATAATAATAATAGTGAGTCTTAATAATAATAATAATAGTCAAAATACAAATAATCGTAATAGTAATAATCCTTCAGCAACTCTGTCTCTTTATTGTGTTTTTCTTCGTTTATCTTATCAAACTCCATCTTCTTCCTACGTGTTATTAAATGGCAAGATGTGCGGAGGAAAAATATACAAGATTATTCGTACTTGCATATTTATTAACTGGGACTTGTTGTAGACTTGGTGTGCTTACCAGAAGTGAGGGATGCTGGTATAATAACATTTACCCGTTTAAAAATGCATAGTATTGTGGCTGGGAACATCATGGCTTCATGACTCCGTGAGAGGAAGGTACGTATGTAAATGTGAGAGAGGAAGAGAAAGTGAGAGAAAGAGGGAGACTGATCAGACACAAATGCCTCTTTGCCGAACACTTTGCTACCAAATGCAAGTTCTGATCCAGCAAGGGACCTCCTTGGCTAGCTGCAAGAACTGTGTCCAGAGACATCGTGGTGACAAGGCAGGAGGAGGTGCATCTTCTTCTTAAATCAGCTTGACCAAGAAAAGACTGTAGGCCCAGACAAGTTGTGCCCAAGATTGCTGAGCAGGTGTGCAGACCAGTTAGCAGCATCTCTAACCGATTTTTCAGCACTGCCAGTACAGTGTAAATGGTCTTTTTGTGGAAAGAGGCAAATGTAGTCCCTTTCAAAAAAAGGAGCAGATCAGAAATAAAATACAGACCAGTGTCCTCCTGTCAATCACTGGCAAGATCCTTGAGACAATAACTAACTGACAGAGTTTTCGACTACCACTCACTACTTTGTACCTAATATGGTTTGGGGGGAAAAGGTTACCTCGTGATCTTTTTTTAAAAACCTCTCCACAAAATGGCACCCCGTCACTGGATAAAACTAAAGTCAGCTGTGTGGTGGGCCGGACTTGCTGGTGCTTTCGACCGAGGGGTTCCCGGGCCCCTCGGAAAATTTTTAAGCACTGTAATTGCAGGCTCTACACTAAGTCCCCCAGTGATTACCTTCATGGCAGATCTCTAAAAGGGGGTTCTCAATGGGGAAAATAATCAGCAAGATATCTTATTGGGGCAAGTGTTCCACAGGGAAGTGTTTTTTGGGGCCCTTGTTATGTAATTCTATTAAATTTTTTCTTCATCTCACCCCCGAATCCCATGCATATGCAGACGACTGTACTCTGACTTTTTTTTACCCCAAAGAAAAAAATGCCAGCTGCTCTAAGATACATCAATCACCAGCTAAGAGCTATATCAGTTTGGGGGGAAAACCCCTGGGGGAACATTTGCACCTGAGAAAACACAAATGATGATGGTCTCTAGGCCCCATGATGGTAATGCAAGAGCAGTAGTAAGTATGAATGGGAGAATGTTGGTACCTGGGGAAGAAGGATTCCTTTTAAAAAAATTTTTTTCCAAACTGACCATGAAGAACCACGTTGTAAATCTTGCAATCAAGGCAGCCAGGAAGCTTTCAACCCTTTGACGTATCTCGCATTTGCTCGACAGTAGGGTTGAAGACGGGATGAGGCATAAGCGTCACACCTTGAGTATACCCACTTTCTTGGTTTCCTTCCCCCCCTCATCTGCGACTGTTTTTAGAGTAGAGAACAGAGCAAACGCCCATTTTTGCCCGGACCCCTCCTGGATAGATCTGTCATTTTGCAGGCCTTCAAAACGGGAAGCAAGCTTCTATACCACAAGAAGGACAGAAAGCAGCAACTTCACTCTGGTTTTTAACCTTCCCAGAGCATCACTTCTCGAGATCATTTTTTCCCCCGGATGACTCGAGTCGGAACACGTTCGTACGCATTATAATGTCAACGAAATAAAAATCAGTTGATCAATAAAAAAGCTGACCCCCAGATGGCCCCCCAGATGGCTCACAGATGGCTCAACTTTCCGTTCCCCACTTGTATGTTTCATATCAATAAAAAAGTTTTCAAATGAGCTGATGTAGGTAAAGTCTTAGCTTGTCAGTAAAATTACTAACCCTTTTAAAAAGTCAATAGTTGTCAATAAAGTTAGGGGTCCTTAACGAACCTTTTCAAACCCTGTTAAAAAAACACACACACACACACACACACGTTAAATACTGGAGTATGCAGCCCAGTTTAACCACACCTGCCAAGCCAAAAAACTAAAAAAGTGCAAAGGTTTAACAAGACTAGTCCCGGGGCTAAGGGTATCCCAGGGGAGAGGTTGGGGGAAAAAAACCTGACAATGGAGGACAAAAGATAGGGGGGCATGATAACGACATATAAAAAAAGGGGGGAATTGACAAAAGGGGGGCAGGGACAGAATGTTTATAGATGGGAAAAGCAAAAGGGGGGGCAGTTGGAAGTTGAAGACTCAGATG